>JAVTVY010044908.1:0-21756 GCA_036873755.1 Hanleya hanleyi
AGGCAAAACAAAAATATAATTATAGTTCCCAATGATTCCCATCTCGGTTTTTACCCCTCGGCCAAAATTTGACCGAAGGGTATTGTCGTCGTCATGTACGTCCGTCCGTCTGTCCGTCTGTCCGTCACACCTTTCTCGTTACCAAGATATCTTTAGAACGACTTACCCAAGGCACACCAAACTTGCAGTGCACATACATATGCTCGTGACCCAGAACCCTATTGAATCTGGACCTGATTGGTTGGAAGCTTTGGCGGCCATCGTTAATTTATGCGAAACCATCACAGCTTTCTCGTTACCAAGATATCTTTAGAACGACTTAACCTAGGCACACCAAACTTGCAATGCACATCCATATGCTCATGACCCAGAACCCTATTGAATCTGGACCCGATTGGTTAGAAACTTTGGCGGCCATATTTAATTTATGCGAAACCATTAATCTTGTGTATCTCCGGTACCATTTCACTGTTCAGTGTGAAACTTGGTATAGATCATCGATGCATCAAGAAACTTCAAAGGAATGAGCAAACCAGTTTCCCTGATTCGGTGGAAACCTTGTTGGCCATCTTTAATTTATGCAAAATCTTTAATGATATATATCTCTGATATCATTCAAGTGTTCTATACGAAACTTGGTATACAGCATCGATGTATCAAGAGACCTACAATGTATAACCATATCAGTTCCTCTGAATGGCGGGAAGGATGGGCAGCCATCTTTAATTTATGCGAAATCATTAATGGTCTCTTATCTCTGATACCGTTCAAGTGCTCGATGTAAAATTTGGTATACATCATCGATGCATCAATAGACTTACGATAAATGACAGTTCTGGTGTTTCTGATTGGGCAGAAACCTTGGTGGCCATCTTTAATTTATACAAAATCTTTAATGATGTATATCTTTCACACCATTTCAGTGTTCTATACGAAACTTGGTACACAGCATCGATGTATCAAGAGACTTGCAATGAATAACCACATCAGTTCCTCTGAGTGGTGGGAAGGATGGCCGGCCATCTTTAATTTATGCAAAATCATTAATGATCTCTATCTCTGATAACGTTCAAATGCTCGATGTAAAATTTGGTATATATCATCGATGCATCAAGAGACTTATGTAATGAATACCGGTTTGTCTGATTGGATGGAAACCTTACAGGCCATTTCTAATTGCAAAATTTTTCATAATCTGTATATTTGTCACTTGACTACTTGGGTGTTCCTGAAATCTTGCTTCAAATTCAATACATTATGAATGACTGGCGCCCAGAGCCGAGGGGTTTTCAGATGCGCAGCTTCGTATTAATCACAGCCTAAGCTTTTTCTTTTGAGGTGTCAAATAAAAAACATAAATAGTCTGTCTTGATTCAGTTGAACTTGATCCAGTGGAATTGGACATCCAAACAATTCCAGACTCATTACCTATGATGAAAGATGTAGATGTTGTAGAAATCAACCAGGAAAGAGATCATCCCTGTACAAAAGATGTTGACAAGTCCAGGTATAATTGTAGTATTATCATCCACTGGATGTTTACTCTTTGCCCTTGCTACCATTGCTCTATAATGATGCCATTTGATGCTCCATTCCATAATTAGGTCATTTGATGCCTTAACCCTTTCGTACTTATACCGGCCAAAACCGGCCGGCATCATATATACCCATAACGGCCGAAACCGGCTGCAATTGACCACCACATAAAAAAATCGCAGCACAGTAAAATGTTCGTCAAGTGAGAGGTCGTCAGTAGTCCACATCGTTGGACAAGGAAATAGTCGACAATATACGTTCAAATTTTATTGTAAATCATGCAATAAACGTATAACAAGTTTATTTTATTGAAGACGTACCTTCCTTGTGGTGAAAATTGAGAAAATCGGCGAAGAATTTGCCGTTTTTTGACCATTTTCAACGCTATCGAAATCCCATTTCCCGCGGTAGAATGTTAGAGATATTGGTTTCATTTTAAAGGTCATTTCCGGCTCTTTCGACCTGTGATGAGTGATTTGATTGGATAGGATTGGATAACGAAGGATTTGATTGGATAGAGATGTCATCATTCTTTGATAGCGTGACCAAATTGACCTCGACCGGGCTCTGTTAGTATCGCGAAGCCAATTAGTTGAGAATGCGGTAATCGTGTGAGACAATGGCAGCGATTGGCCGGCTGCCTGTCTGTGTGTCCGTCTTCAGTGCCGAGTGAATTTCTCGCCATAGAAAATGGCTCCGTTGAAACTTTAGCGAGCCGACTGTTGGATTTACAATGAAAATAAAGGGTTTCTCGGATTTATATGTCGGATTAAAACCCACACGGACGATGCACTGGTAATTAGCACGATCGTCCGGTTGAATTGGGCGAATCGTGAAGAGATTTTTTATGAAACTATCATTTGGCTGGGACATACACTCACGGTAATTTTGTCGAAATCAGAGATTTTTTTTTTGTTTATTTTATTTTCTCGCCTGGTCTGGTTTTATTTTAGACACAAATGGGCAGATATTGTGAAGGACAGATTAATTAAAGTATGGGCTTTCTGAAAATATATATATTTAGCGGGGTTTCAATCAAGCTACATGCAAATATATTGCTTCAAAAAAAGACTGTCTATAACAAAATCCTCTCGCATGCATTTATCCGAACATACAAGGCTGACAAACGAGACTATCAGCAAGTAGCAAAGGGTTAAAGAAATTCATGAATTCATTAGTTTAACTCATTAACTCTTTCCCCCATATAAGCGGGTTTTGACGGCTTGTGTCGATCCCCATGTAAGCGTGTTTTGACGGATGTTCGCCTAACCCATGAAGACGGATTTTGACGTGTCACTGAGTTCCCATGTGATGGATTATTTTGCAATTTTTTCGCGTTTACTTTGAGTAAAACATAATTAAAACTATACATTTTCAGAAAGCCAAAATTTAAATAAATCTGACTTGTATACGGTTGGTTTGTTTTGTAATACGGGTAAAATGAAATCAGGAGAGGAAAAAAATAATTGACAGAAAATGCGCGATCCAACACCAAATGAGTTTGGTATGCTCTAAGATAAACGTTCGAAAAATAGTAAAATCTGCTTCCAAATTCCTGAATATTTCACGTAACGCGAGCATAAACTACCAAAGTATCTAACCTTGATGACTAGCTCGTCAAATCTGCCCATCTGAGTTTATTTTACATATTTTCCCACGAGGTGTTGTCTTCGCCGTAAATGTCTTATCCGCCATTCTTTCCCAGCCGGTCTTTTGTCCGACAGTGACCATAGCGACTGCGTCACCACGTGACCTCTTTCTTCAATCACGCTGGGTCTCGCTCAACCTTGGCCAATCAGTGAGCTGTCTTTTTTCACCTTATGAATATTTATTATCGTCGTCATTCTGCTTCCGGGAAGTATATGGGACTTTTTCAGTTTTATCTCGTTCAAAACCTGCCATATCGTTATGTCTCTGTAAAATCCCGAATCTAGGGAGAATTAGCTTTACAATGGTATAGAATAACATAGGAATTGCAGCGAAACAACAACAACAGAACGCTGCAAAACGAGACTAAAATGCGACAATTTCTTCGCCTTTTTCGTGATTTCCAACAGACGGAAAGCAGACACAACACATTTTCTCGCAAGATTACTAATTTTTATACGCCCGTCAAATTTGACGGGACGTATTATGGTATGGCGTCGTCCGTCCGTCCGTCCGTCCGTCCGTCCGTTAACTTTTCTCGTCAACGCAACTCGTCCTAGAGTTTTCAGTAGATTCTTCTGATATTTGGTCCACGTGATCGGTACCATGTGTAGATGTGCATGAACTTTTTTCGGCCCGATTCGACGTTTTCTTGAGTTACTCCCCTTGATTTTGGTCTGAAATCCTTGTATTTGGTACCTACTGTCTTCGTCAACGTAACTCGTCTCAGAGTTTTCAATGGATTCTTCTGAAATTCGGTACACATGATCGGTACCATGTGTAGATATGCACAATCCTTTTTTGACCCGATTCAATGTTTTCTTGAGTTACTCCCCTTGATTTTGGTATGAAATCCTTGTATTTAGCACCTGCTGTCTTCGTCAACGCAACTCGTTCCAGAATTTTCAATGGATTCTTCTGAAATTTGGTACACATGATCGATACCATGTGTAGATGTGCACGAACTTTTTTCGGCCCGATTCGACGTTTTCTTGAGTTGCTCCCCTTGATTTTGGTCTGAAAGCCTTGTATTTGGCACCTACTGTCTTTGACAACGCAACTCGTCCCAGAGTTTTCAATGGAGTCTTCTGAAATTTGGCACACATGATCGGTACCATGTGTAGATGTGCATGAACTTTTTTCGGTCCGATTCGATGTTTTCTTGAGTTACTCCCGTTGATTTTGGTCTGAAATCCTTGTATTTGGCATCTACTGTCTTCATCAACGCAACTCGTCCCAGAGTTTTCAATGGATTCTTCTGAAATTTGGTACACATGATCGGTACCATGTGTAGATGTGCACTAACTTTTTTCGACCCGATTCGACATATTCTTGAGTTACTCCCCTTGATTTTGGTCTGAAATCTTTGTATTTGGCACCTACTGTCTTCGTCGTGAATGCAACTCGTCCCAGAGTTTTCAAATGGATTTAAATTTGGTACACATGATCAGTATCATGTGTAGATGCGCATGAACTTTTTTTCGAACCAATTCGATGTTTTCTTGAGTTACCCCCCTTGATTTTAGTCTGGAATCCTTTTATTTGGCACCTACAGTCCTACTGAACGAAACTCATCCTAGGTGTTTCATTGTATTCTTTTGAAATTAGGTACCCATGATTGGTGCCAAGTGCACATGTGCACAAACTTTTTTCAAGTTGATTCAACAGTTTCTTGAGTTACTCCCCATGATTCTGGTCTGAAATTTTTTATTTGACACCTACTGTCCTCGTGAACGCAACTCGTTTCACACTATTCTATGGATTCTTTGAAATTTGGTACATATGATCGGTACCATGTGTAGATGCGCACAAACTGTTTTTGAGCTGATTCGATGTTTTCTTCAGTTACTCCCCTTGATTTTAGTCTGAAATCCTTGTATTTGGCACCTACTGTCATTTGACCCCATTCATCAGGCTGATGAACTTACTTTTGCAGCTTATAGTAAGCCAAATTTTGTTTTAAAGTTACTGATGCATACATAAGCTCATAACCGGGGTTGGGGGAACATGCACCCCCACAGAGTAAGAGTAACTGGAGTTCTACCTGCTTCCACAAATACTGCTCCAGGCCCTTATGTACCTCCCCCCCCCCCCTCCCCCGATCTGACTTCCAAACCTGCCTACACCACTTATACAACAATGATGGCTTATACATGTGCAGTATTATGACAATTGCAACAATACAAACAACATACAGTCCAGGCATGTTCATTTGTATGGTTAACCTTTGTCTATAACAAAATTCAAGAGATGAAAATGTTGTTTATCGACTGTATTTTTTACGGGCGTATTTTGGGTTCAATTGAACTCTTGTTAGAATAAATGTTGCTGATATTGGTATAAAACGTGAACAAATTAAGTAGAATGGGTCTGTGGAAAACCATTGGTAAATATTTCTCCACATGACATGGGACATAAAACGGGATATTTTACATCGCGGGAGAAGTATGAAAATTGAAATGTCTCCATGGGTTAAATTGCAACACATATAAGGGAAGTGGGAAGAGGTGCCGACATACTGACTGCGTCACATGACTTCACAGAATAGTCTTCTGGTTAACCTATTTTAAAGCACATACCAAGAATCTAACGATTCGTGATATGTGTTGTATCTCAGGTACGCTTTTATTGTACCTGTTTATGTTGCAACTTGGATGATATGACCACACGGCCCCTAGCACCGGCATAAGCGGTATTAGATACAAATCTAGAGAGCTATGATGGAAATGCTCTGACAACTCGTATACTGGTAATTGGCGAGCTGTTTCGCTGTGACAACTCATACATTGTAGATTGGTGAGCTGTATCATCGTCAGATGTAAATGACGGCATTTAACACAAAAGACTAGTCTGTAAGGCCCGATGTCGACCCAGCATCAGCTTCCCACAAATGCCAACATATATCAAAGACCAGAAGGTCTGTACAGGGGGCGGGCCTCGGGGACGAAACGTCCACCAGCAGAATCTCGCCATATACAGGAAAAAATTGCAACACATATACGCCATTACAAATCTAGTATGGGTCAGAGAGGGAAAATTCCCCACAAGTCTAAGGGGGAAAGAGTTAATAATTATATCAAGCAGTATTAAATATGTTAAATTATCGTTTATCGGTAAAAAATATGGCCTATTCGTCATGTAAGGAAAACACAATAAGTGACTACATATGTTGCACATGGTGTTCCCGGCTTGAAGAACGAACTTCCCAAAAATATATGTACCTTCAGCTACACAGAATTGTTGTGTATGTGACAGTTTACAGGTGAACATTCTAGAAGGTCTATAGATCCACTCTATGATTCAGAAAGAGGTGTCGTGGGGCAAAGAGTTAAGAATTTATCGGTTCACCAGTGGATTAGAAGAGATAATAGCTGTGCACCTCAATAATTATTATGGCATATTGCAGTCACTGTGCCCACCCATCCCTACGTCACGTGTGTCCATGCATATGACCTAATTTCCATCTGTCCATCTGTTGGTATCATGTCCAGTGAAAATCTTTGACAGTTATCTATCCACAGTTGCAATTTTTAAGAGTAGATACACGGAAATTGAGGTCACTGTGAACCAAAAAAAATCAGAAAATCATTGTAAATTGTATATTGGGGGCTTGATACATTAGGGGTAGAAAAAGTGTCACATACCACAAAGGAGGCCAAAAGGTCAAGGTCACTGTGACAAAAAAAACAAGAAATTAAAAATCGCAAAAACAAAAATGGAGTGTAAGTTTTACTGGGAGACTGGGTTCCATACCAAAATTGACATTAAGTCGTCTCCGTGGCCCAAAAAACAGGACATTATTGAAAATTGCATTCTTTCTTAAGTGGCTACAATAGGGGCAGATAATATGTTGAATACCATATTAGATATCAAAGGTCAAGGTCGGGATCAGGAAATAGTTGAGGAACTCTAACTCAGGGCTGTGGTTGTGACAAAATTTCATATATATATGACCATTATTGCTGGCAAATGTATTCATTTTAAAATGTGATCTCTCCTGATTGTGAATTATTTGTGTCATTTGAATAAACCTTGAAATCAAGAGGGAAAAATCACTTTGTTGATTTTTAGGTCAAATGGTCAAGGGTCACTGAATTGCCAAACAAAGCAATGCTGTATTGTGAGAAAGTTAATTGTTAATCCAAAATTAGAATCTGTTGGTGGTGCGGGTGTATAGACACGGTTCGCACAGTCCTGGAAAGTCCTGGAAAAATAGAAATGTTCTTTCCAGTACTGGAAAGTCCTGGAAAAATAGTCTTTGTCCTTGAAAGTCCTGGAAAATCCGTAAAATAGAGCTCTATGCTGCGAATCATCCGTCGGTAAATGCTCGCGCCAACGATCGGTCGTCACTGTCGGGGGGATTCCCCAGTTCACTGACACGCCAATTCATTCATAAACATTCGTAGTAAAGATAGTAAAACTTCTCGGCCAATCAAATATCGAATTGAGACATCCGTCACTGATCTCCCATGGTGTCGGATATTCACGGAAACCTCCGATCATTAATCTAAGGGACGGCGTATTTGACTGAAATGTTTTGAATTCGACTGAAGAAACGGAAACTCGGTTGGTTATTTGATCGTAGCTCGCTTAATACTGGTGCGATTTTGGCAATCTAAACGTGCCGGAATAACTGAAGAGTTTCTCTTTTCAAAAATATATAGTTTGATAACAAAAGTGTTTATATTTTTTAGATAGTGGGCAACTGAAATAATCGTGTCGACTTCGCTGAAATATTTTCGAGACCGATTGACATGCGTTTTTTCTTGTCCGGAAAATCATTGCGTTCACTGACTTTCACGTTTCCGGAATTCTCTACTTTTTTACGAATAAAATGATAAAAAATTGATGCATGTACCTTCTACCGTTTTCCGTAAAAGGGTTCGCTGAAATAATGCGATCGAAAATCAAGAAATTTTAAGCGGATTCGGCGGTAAACCGAGTGACTGCTGCGGGTGTCTTCAGTCGAATTCAAAACATTTCAGTCGATTATCTGATCCTTAGTCTGAGTATCACATCTTTCTTTGGCTCTTCCACGGCCCATTCAGGTATAATATCGTTTTAAAATTTAATTTGTACGATTATTTACTCATCCGTTGACAACAGGGGAGATAATCAAAGGTAGATAACCTGTATACATTGCATTGAAAGATTGATAATTCAAATTCATTTGACTGAAAATAATCTCTGGAGATCACATACTAACTAGTGTGTAATGTACAAGTTTCTCATTCACTAGTCCACACCAATCTTTATTTTTTTTTATCTAGGACTGAATGAAATTATGTTTCAAAAATTTTCAAGAGAAAAATAAAAATTCCAGTACTTTTTTGTTCCTCAGTTTTATACATTGCTCCATCATTCATCAATTTTATTTTACAACTGAATCTCAACCAGACACTGGCCCCACAAAATTGAATGATGCAGTACTGTCCCAGGACCTTTCATCCTAAGTCATTCATCAATACAGATCAGTGAACTTAATGTATGCTATAAAGTAACTCTTGAACAGGAATGATTACATGTAAATACAATACAATAATGATCAGAACAGAATGATTTATTTTTGTTTTTTATTAAGTACCATTTGTGCAATCATGCATGCAACTTTGTCCTGGAAAACAGCAATTTGTCCTGGAAATGTCATGGAAATGTCCTGGAATTTTGATCTTTCCCAGCTGTGCAAACCCTGATAGAAGCCAATTTTGACTCTTTGAAGATTTTCCACAAAGTTATAGCCCTTCATCGCCATTTTCCAAATTGTCTTGATAGGCGAAGATGTTTGTAATTTTTGTATTAGTATTATACTTGCTCAAGTTAATGTTTATGTATAATTATTTGCTTGATTTAGTATTTCTGTTTATTTGCTTCATTGTTATTCCTGTGTATCCTATGACAGTCTCTTTACTTTGACAATTTCAGAAAAAGTCTGAGTGACAGTGGGATTTCTCTACACGACCATAGCACTTTTGAACTGGAAAAAGATAAATCTTTGACAGAAGAGGAAGGCAAGTCTAAGCAGGTGAGTTATTTATAAGCAACCTTCCAGCCTGATATACTTCCCATTCTAAAGGTAAGAGGAATCGGATATGGCTCAGTATTGCATGGAGAGCACAAGAAAAGGTTCTATTAAAAACCACAAAAAGCATTGGCTTCTTATTGCATTCCAGTGTTGCTATTTAGGTTCTGTGATTTTATTCATGATGGAAATAAAATAATAAAGCATGTAAAAGTGGCCAAAGAAGTTTTACAAATTAACTTCAGAAAATTAACACCTGTACAAGTCAGTTCTAAGAAAATAAGAATAAGAAGACGGGGGAAAAACCACTCCAGGCCGCCTGTACTTGTGAAACTGATGAATGAATGTTCATTCACCAAATATACAACAAGAGATATATAAAAATGATTAATCAGCGGCATATGTGGCGGGAATGAAATGTTTTCGTCCACAATAACAAGTGAATACACATAGGCGGAATTCAGCAACTATAGTTGTGACTAAAGAATTATTTACAAATCATGGAAATGTTAATTTAAACACAGAGGCGGTGAATAAGGAAACAAGTACTAGTATTGCTTATTTGTCAAGAAATTAATGCTTAGGTCGAGAACATTTACTTGTTACATAGATCGTGTATAGACATGATGTGCTGAGATATCGGCAGCTAATTGTAGGAAAGAAAGTCAGGCGAAAACTCAAGTCTCAGGAGAGATGAAAATGCAACGAATAAGTAATAATACACATGGGTCACAATAAAGAGAAACATTCAGCTGATCAGAGCCAATTTTACATTTGGAGGTTCAAATTCGTTTTCTGTTACATGATCAGCCCATTGCAGATAAGAAACAGAAGGATAAGAAGTTGAAGACACCATCTACCAGACCTGCTGAAGATTCTTCCAATATGCCAGAGATTACCATTGATGAACCTTTTGGTGAAATAGTCAAAGATTCTGCTGAAAGCATCCTTCCTACACCAAGGAGGTCAAGCCGTCTAGGTAAAGCGCTCATTTTTTCATGGGCATCCCATCAGCATTTTGTTTGTCTGGTGACTGTGCTTGTCATTCTAGAATGTGCTCACTGACTCTTTTTTAGCAAAATTGTTCAAGGAACATGTCGAGTGTGTTGGCATCCACATTTCTTGCACAAATTATACAAATTAAAAGACATCATGGGTAAGTGCTGACTTGATCATGCACCACTGAACATCAAAACTTGCAGTATCGTACCTCTGCAAGAAATAGGATACCTGCAAATTAAATCAATGCATATTCGTACGAAGATTTTTTGGAAAAAATCAACCACACCACCTGCCTGTGCTGAAAATCACCCAGCTATATTCCTCAAATAATGAAATGGCCACTAGCTCTGCAGGGCCCAGTCCTCAGTGGATATGGCAGGCTTACCTGATTCTCTATTCTGCATGTGACAACTATCCACATTTCTACAGATGTATTCTTTGGGGGCACTCAAGTATTATGTACTCAAAATATTCTGGAGAGATTGACATAGTTGCAAATGCGGAAACTGTATACACTGGCTTTGACCCCTCCCTTACCCTTTATGCAAGGAACATATCCTCTCTTTCCCCCTTCTTGTGTACGTAATACTTGAATGCCACCTTAGCAGTTTACAGCATTTACATCATACTTCTGGAGAGCTATGATAATCTCTATAATAATTCATTGCTCTAATTAAATTTGCAAAAAAAAAATTTTGAACACATAAAATTTTGCAAGTGGGTGGAAATAATAATTCGAACACTGCCAATTTTTATCTCTGAAAAAAAATGCCATTTTACTGTTTTTTATTTTATCTTCCATCAACATCAGTCGACCTTCGTTCAGGCCCCAGCAGCCAATCTAGTTCAAGTTCTCAAGCTTGTCCGGAAGACGAACCCAAACCTGTCAAAGCGAGATCTAAGAAAGGCCAAAAATCCAAAAAGAAACGAGCAGCGAATGCATCTGACAAAACTCAAACCAAACGCTCCATGAAAAGTGATCCTGAAGGGAAGACACAGAGAAACAAAGCCACCCCGAACCAGGACCATGGTGAAGAAGTCCCCAATACTCGGACAAGTGCAACTAGTCTGGAAGAATTTTCAGTTACCTTTCCAAAACCTAAAGCTGCTAGACCTGCAGTTACCCAAAAACTGTTATCCAACAGACCTGGGAAAAAAACAGTTTACAGTTCCTCAGCAGAGAGCTTCCGTCAGTCTAGTGCATTTGATTCTAAGAAAGACCCTTATGATTTTGATGCATATGCTGAAAGTAATGCTAGTTCCAGGTATAAAAGTAAGGGTGTGAAGAAGTCAATTGATACAGAAAGTAATAATAAGTTCTTCACCCCTCGAAATAAAAGTTCTGGCAGCAATGCAACAGTCTGCAATGACAACTCAAATAAATCCAAAAAGGGTCAATGTCGCAGGGAGACAGTACTGCGAGACAAGGAGATCAACTGTTTTGGCTTCGACACTCAACAGCAAATGGACTCGCCTGTCTTGGTTAATTCTGGTGAATATGATCATCCTCCAAACAAAACACCACAGAAAGTCCGAAGCCCATTAGATATTCAATCCAAGGATATCAGCTCCACATTGGAAGGAAGAGAGAATACAGCTACACCCGGCACCGGGCCGAAAATATCTGGTAACTGGAGCAGTATACTGACACTCAGAAAAATACAAGAAAAAGTAGAACAAGCAGGTCGTCGAAAGATCAGCAAGACTGAAAATAGGTCGAAATCCAACAACAGAGCCACAGGTGGCACCTTGAAAAGTGAAACTGGTCAACACAGAGAACAGGACGACGATGATGATGATGATGATCAGGACTTGTTTGGGGAAAATGTATGTTACTTGGGTCTGATTTTGATGGCATTGTAATTTCTTGATGTAAAAGATAAAACTATAATGACTATTCTATCATGACCTGGAATAGTATTGTTATCGAGCCCCTAGCTTTAGCTGCGGAAAGCTCGATATAGGTGCCACAATGATGTCCGTCTGTCTATCTATCTGTCTGTCTGTCTATCTGCAGGACCAAGTAAATGTTAAAGTTTCATCCTAAGGCCTGCCCGACCGCTGAACCCTCATATTTCAGATACTTACCCTCGGGAAGCATGTCCCCACCCCTGGGATCCCAGGACCAAGTAAATGTTAACTCTTTCCCCCATAGACTTGTGGGGAATTTTCTCTCTCTGACCCATAACAGATTTGTAATGGCGTAGGTCTTCAACCCATGGACTGTTTTCAATTTTCATACGTTTCCAGCGACGTAAAATATCCCGTTTTATGTCCCATGTCATGTGGAAAAATATTTACCAATGGTCTCCCACAGGCCCATTCTACGTAATTTGTTCACGTTTTATATCAATAATAGCAATGTTTAATCTAAAAATAAGTAATCTTGCGAAAAAATGTTTTGTGTTTGCTTTCCATCTGTTGGAAATCACGAAAAAGCGAAGAAATTGTCGCATTTTAGCTGCGTTTTGCAGCGTTCTGTTGTTGTTGTTCTGCTGCAATTCCTGTATTATCGTATACCATTGTAAAGCTTATTTTCCGTACATTCGGGATTTCGCAGTTACATCATGAGATGGCAGGTATAGAACGAGCTATAACTGAAAAGTCCCATGTACTTCCCTAAAGGAGAACGAAGGCTGGTAACAAGGTGAAGTAAAACAGCATCACTCATTGGCCCATGGTTGAGCGACCTTGAGCGACCGTTTCAGAGGCCCGGCGTGATTGGAGCAGTCGGTTTTTTGCGCGTGGTCGCCATGGCCACGGGTCCACGAAACCGCCACGAAACACAGCGGGGTCAAAGAATGGCGGATAAATTTTAAAACGGGAGATCAACAGGTCCCGGGAAATGTTTATAATAAACTCAGATGGGCAGATTTGACGAGCTGGTCATCAAGGTTAGATACTTTGGTAGTTTATGCTCGCGTTACGTGAAATATTCAGGAATTTGGAAGCAGATTTTACTATTTCTCGAACGTTTATCTTAGATCATACCAAACTCATTTGGTGTTGAATCGCGCATTTTCCGTCAATTATTTTTCTTCCTCTCCTGATTTCATTTTACCCGTATTACAAAACAAACCAACCGTATACTAGTCAGATTTATTTAAATTTTGGCTTTCTGAAAATGTATAGTTTTAATAATGTTTCACTCAAAGTAAACGCGAAAAAATTGCAAAGTAATCCATAACATGGGAACTCAGTGACACGTCAAAATCCGTCTTCATGGGTTTGGCGAACATCCGTCAAAATCCGTCTTCATGGGTTAGGCGAACATCCGTCAAAACCCGCTTATATGGGGGAAAGAGTTAAAGTGACATGGAATCTTCTCGATGTTTGCTTATTTCTTGCAATAGATCTGGATGATTACAGACTTCAAACGGATTACGTACCGTATTCAAAATGATCTTGTCAGCCTAGCTTGTCGTCACGTCGCTTGGAACTCGTCAACATGTCGCGCGCATGATGACATGCAGCGAACACGAGTGTAACTTGTGGCATGACATGATCCAAAATAAATAATGTATGAAGAACAGCTATTTAACAAGTTACACTTACTGCATTCGTAACTTTCATATTAAATAGCCACTCGTGTAAGATCCTCTATATAACTGTTTCAATCCGATATAGTTTATATAGGAGAATAAAGACGGTAATAAATATTCATAAGGTGAAATTAACATAGCTCACTGATTGGCCAAGGCTGAGCGTGATTGGAGGAAGAGGTCACGTGGCGACTCGGTCGCTATGGTCACTGTCAAACAGAAGGCCGACTGGGAAAGAATGGCGACTAAAAACATTTACCGCGAAGGCAGCAGGTCCCGGGAAAATACATAAAATAAACTCAGATGGGCAGATTTGACAAGATAGTCATCAAGGTTAGATACTTTGGTAGTTTATGCTCGCGTTACGTGAAATATTCAGGAATTTGGAACCAGGTTTTATGATTTTTCGAACGTTTGTCTTGGAGCACACAAAACAAATTTGTTGTCAAATCGCGCATTTTTCATCGATTATTTCTGTTTCTCTCCCGATTTCGTTTTACCCTTACCATAAAACATACCAACAGTCCATATAGTCAGATTTATTGAAATTTTGGCTTTCTGAAAATGTATAGTTTTAATTAGGTTTTACTCAAAGTAAACACCAAAAATTGCAAGAATAATCCACCACATGGGAACTCAAGTCACTCGTCAAAACCCGTCTTCATGGGTTACGCGAACACTCGTCAAAACACGCTTACATGGGGATCTACACAAGTCGTCAAAACCCGCTTATACGGGGGAAAGAGTTAAATAGTTCATCAGACATGGACTGCAGTATTAAACTGTTAACAGTGTATGAATATAACCTGGTTGAACCACTGCACCGACCATTTCCGTATCTTTTTTATTCACATTTAAAAAAAAACAACAGCTACTGGCGCATCAATCTGAATGCTCACTGAATACTTTTTTTGGAAGCTCGTATTATCTGTAACTGGAGGAATACCTGCAAGATGTGTGGATCTATATAAAAAAAAAATGCATACCTCGCAGCAATTTCATTGGAAATTTATTTTCGGAGCATATCTTCGATTCGTTCAAGCTTCCTCTACTAATAGTACGTCTGTTTGACAATTAGCAGTAATGCATTGAGCACAGCTGATGTAAAAGTAGGATCAGCTACACAGCCCAAAAATGATTATTTGAAAATTGATGTTAAAGATTCTAAAATTACAACGTACAACATAGAATACTGCTTAATTCAGCTGATTGTGCAATTCCTCTTAATAAGTTTTGTTCACCTAGAAATTGGTTTCATTGATAGACTGGATTCATGGGTATGATTTTCACAGATTTGGGAAACACATCTTCCTAAAAGTTATATTCAGATCATTTCGGCCCCGAGTAGATGCGGTGTTTGACAGATCAATGTAATATTTTTGAGAAGGCACAAAGTATGACAGCAGTAGCAGTAGGTTTGTATGTTCTCATGTCTGTACGTTCCCAGGAAGATGTAGCCAAAGATCCAGTGGAAGATTTGGTATTGTCCCCAGAAGTTACACCAGCTCTGTCAAAACAAGTGAAAGGCAGGCCAAAGGCTAAAATTGATAAATCAGCTATCGCCAAGACAAAGAAAAGGTATTGTTCAGCTTCAGCATGCATAAAATTTAACGTTCTGTCTCCTTTAGTTTGTTATTGGCTATGAAGTAGGCAACCCTGATGGGCAAGCATTCCGTTCCTACTTTGGGGTGTCGTGTTACCATCCCACCAAACTCGCATTCCTCTAGTCTGAGACATGCCGTCTTGCTGGGTACCACATGTCTCTCATCTCCTTTTCTGGTTCTACATATATGTAATCGGTTGAGCATTCATGCGAGGCACTATTGTCAAGGCCTTCATATTGTTGAAATATAAGTCTGACAGACTTGGTATTAAGTAATTCCTGAGTTAAGGGAAAATATTCCATTAGATAATGCAAGGCCATGACTATATAGATTCGTGTACTTGTTGATCTTTCCTCAAACCTAGGAAGGTGTCGATCTATTGACCATCATGAGATGACAAAGACTATGAATTCTGACTTGACTTGCTACTCTGGTACCTTTCCATTTCCATCTAGTTCAAGGTGACCCACGTCTTGGTGTTTAATTGACAAGAAGTTCTTCAATGAATTACCCAACATGTCGCACTGTTGAAGGTACACACTACAGACATCGTCCAGTCAGACATTTTTGATGTCGGGCACACCAGTATTTTACTGTTCTATGTCGTAATGACACTATAAGTATAGTTATCCATGACAAAATTATCGGTTACTTAAAACACACGCTCAATTTGGATAATGGCATGAACCCAATTGCGAGATAGCGTACACGTAGTGGCTGTACCAGAATTACATTTTGGGTCAGGCGGAAATGCTGAAAATCACATGAACAAGGTACATGCACCCTCCAAACAGCAGAAACATTATAGGAAACAGTGTTATGCATCGATACACCCATGCGAATAAGGAAGAGTTGTCTCCCATTATTTTTTTTCTGAGTGCGCATTCTGCAAAAGTTGTGTCCTGTTGGAGATTTTTTCCCATCTGGCAGTCCAATAATTATAAACAATGTGCAATTATCTCTCTAGAATTATTAATGCGGCAGGTCATGTAAAGCAAACTCTTAATAACAGAGGCATTGTGTTTCTTTCTCTCCCTCAGGGAACTTGAAAAAGATGTCATAACGGAATGTCCTGATGAAAACATTGTGGCACAGTTTAGTGACATTTGTAAGGTAAGATTTATTGCAACTCACATTCTCATTCATCGAATATGAAGGCATTCTACAATGGACTCTATTACAAACATGAGTGGTCAATAATTTGGATTGGGTGCAAACTCCGAACAGCGCTTGTCAGCTGAACGACTATCGTCTAGGCTTCAAGCACTGCCCACAATTGAAATTATCATTAAACACGCTCTCAGCAAAGAGATTACTCTGCCAATACAATCTTCTTCTATCACTGTAATAACCTCATTACTCATTAACAAAATATCTCTGAAAAAACTGTTCATTAATAACCAACACTGGTTTCAGTGCTAACGAGTTCATGTTATTGATTTTTGTTTGTGTCTCATATGAATATAGTCCATGCGTATGGAACTGCCGTAGTGAGATGCAATGGATGCTATTACTAAATGTGTAGGAGTGACAGCTTGTCAGGTGTCCATCTGTCGACTGTATAGCTTTGTCGCAGAACGCCAATCAAAACGCTGTGTTTCAGTTAATTGTTCTAGATTTTCATCAGGTACATGTTGTTATTACAGGCAGGCTGATTGGCGAATAAAACAATGAACCTGCAGTTTGTCACTCGGTAGCCTCTCCCCCTACATTATTGTACTGTTTAGGAGGTCGAGATTCTCAAATCGAGAATTGTTCAATCGAAATGTCAGCTTCACCAGTAGACTGTTTCAATCAGCTCCGGAGACCACACGAATAGCTGTCTAATATTCTTATGAACTTTGCTAGTGTATTGCACCCCTGTTACGAGGATGGATTGAGTGATCCGCACAAAAATCTAATACATGCCATCATTATTATGTGAAATGTTTGTATGAGATCTAATCTGTACTTCCAGGGTATTGTTGCTAACTCAGTAGCTAAAGATGAACAAAGAGGAAGGAGATGTAAAAAACCTGTTACATACAAGGAATTATCTGAAAGGTATGTGTTATAAGGTAAAACTGTCATCTTCGCATACCCATGTCAAACACTACATGTGTTGTCTTGGCTGAACATAACACATTTTCTGATCAGAATATGGTTTGGTGATGTCATAGCTCTATAAATATTCTGTGGTCCATATTAGGAGAAGTGCAACCATATGACATCCTAAAAATTCAAATTTGGTACGGCTCATAGCGTTGGACACACCGGTTCTCGTCAGATCACCGAGGTTAAGCAACATTGAGCTCGGTCAATACTTGTATGGGTGACCGGGTGCTGCACTGGCGCTGGGCTGATCAGTGTCCAGGGTAATAGGAACTGTGAGCACTCTCGTGTTCTGGCAAATGTAGGCACTGTCATGATATAACTGAAACAAGGTTGAAAACGACGTTAAACCCTACTATGATTGACTATTCGAAGGAAATAAACATTTCTCGTTTGAAGATCAATGCAACCACCACTGGCCATATTTGGAAATCACAGACATCAAAGAAAATCCTCGCTGCTCATTGATGGCAAGCTCATATCTTGATTGGCTATATGACACCACGTGCATTTATACGGTTTGAACAATTTACCCCATTCACTGAGACAAGGTAAATGAAGAAACGTTTAATAGTGTAGTATTGAACTTGAAATGTGAAGATGTAAAACAGTCAATATTAGTCTTGTTTCTGACCAGTGCAGGTTATTTTCTATCATAAGCATTGAAAAAATTGTTATCTCGAAAAGTGGCTATCATTTTCAACCAGTAAAGCCATATGCAGCATATATTTACTGATTAATGCCATGGAATGAGAGAGAATTCCCCATCTTCCTGGGCGATACTCTGAGAATGCCATATAATTCTGATACCGCTCACAAGATGCAGCCAATACCAGTGTAGATGACTGCTCTCCTTATGGTTACAGTCTTCAGTTAATATACTCCATGCATCTGATTTCACCGTAGCCTGTAGAATGGTTTGCAGTCAGTGAAAATGTGTACCATATGAGTTTTAATAGCCTAGATTTTATACGGTCAATGATACATATTATCCAACCACACCTGGTTCTGTATCATGCAATGTGATATTATCTCTGCAACTAGTAGGCATTGTAGGAATGTTTGATGAAATAAATGGTAAAATTCCCAGAATCTGGTAATCACAAAATGCCATCGCAGCACTTGGCTGAGCATGGCATATATCAAATATCTGCCTATGATATTGAATATTTAACCCTATTGATACTATGGAATGGCACTGATCCATATAATATGGATTTCTGCACTTGTGTACATGCCTGATACCAATTATCAGCCCTGGACTGATATTGCACACAAAAATTTTTACTTGAGGAACTTGTCATATTCTTTATGTAGTCTGGCTGAGCACAGTGTTGTAACATATACATTGTTATGCATTTTTTTCTGGATCTTAGGGATCTTGCTACGTATTAAAATTTTATAAGCTAGTTATTCGATAATCAATTCTGAATTTAAAGGTTTTTTTGGGGACAATCTATATCACGCTCTGATGTGTTGTGTATCATCAAAATTTGACAAATTTTTTTTTGCAACAGTACTGATGAGGATCTAATTCTGGATGAAACAGTTTCATGTAGAAATATGATTTGGCCTACTTATTTTGACAATTACCATGATATCTGGCCTACTTATTTTGACAATTACCATGATATCATTCAGCTATAAATATGTGATAAAAAAAATATTATGATATTCTTATTTCCATATCGGCCCTGCCATCAGCCTTCGACCCCAGCTCTCAAAAATAACCACAGCATTCAGCAATTGCCGAAGTGAAGGCTGAAGTAAAATTAGTTCACCTCAGCTATTTTTAACATGGTGTTGAATGTGAAGATATTTGCCAAGACCGGTTCCTTATTCATGAGAGCTGCAACCCCATAGCAGACCTCACCCCTTTGGCCATTTGATTGATATGGGGGTTCTGGAATGATACCTGGGTGGATATAAAAATGAATCTACAATTATCGCTATATATTATACAGAATAGCCTCACTAAAAGGTACCTCGATGAGCACTGATTCTGATTAAGACTGATGCTATGGTGTCCCCCAATTAGTTCATTAGTTCACCCCTTTTATAAGGCTGAACATCTATAAGGTGGTTAAAATTTGATCCCCCAATAACCCATTGGTTGTAACTCATTCACATGTCAGATTATCTGGCCCGTGGGCTCCCAGGGATTGACCTTGTCCACACCCCAGGTCATGGTAAGAATATGACCCCCTTAATACCCTTGATATCAGATTGTTATTGTTGTTCAACTGAGGGGTCGTCTGTATGCACAAGAGGGGGATGTGTGTGTGTGCGTAGCAGTGGGGGAGGGGGCGGTAGAAATTTAGGTATAATTTTGTGTATGTTTGCATATTAGTTTGGGGGGGGGGTGTTTCAAAGTGAATAGTACGTTTGCATATGTATGAGGAGAAATATTGCAGTAGATTCCATGAAAAAAAACAGCAAACTCACCCATCATGTCTTTCTATACATGATGCAATTGACCCGTTTCCAGTCTCACAGCATGGATGATTCCGTCAAGGTCATTGTTACCATGTGCGACCCATTCACATCTTGTGGCAGTGTTCAAGATTCTGCAAAAGATTTCACTCAATATGAGGCCGCTATAAAATGTTTCTCTTTTTGTGAGAAGTCTTACTGAGATGGAGAACTAATTATTTATTATAATAAAAATCCCAATCACTCCAAATTCTTCAAATAAACATAAATACATGAAACAGGTCATCACGCTTCCGGTATGACACCTGGTAGCAAATTACGTGAAAGTTTGTTGTTGAGCTGACAAATCCTGGTGTCACGCACGGCGTGCAATATCTGTATAATGTATTCTCTGGATGTGAATTCAGGTTTCAATCTTTCCAATGTAAATTATATTGTCATGATTGTGTTCGAATCTTGATGCAAAGTTATTTTTCTTTTAGTGATGTGGAGGAAGACAATGAAGATAATGAAAGTCTTTCAGATGAGGCAAGTATACAAGTATGGTATTTATTGGGTGTCAGATAAGATAATCTTAATTTAAAGTTTGTACATGTTAAGAGGAAACGTTGATATTAGCTTTAAGCTATTTACCGACATGAAAAGTTGGGAGTGGACTAGTTAACTAGTAACTCATACTGACGCCATATGATGCCCTGTCCTCACCCATACAGAACTTTGCTCAGTGCCCCCTATTGACGACATTTGATGCCCATCAATTTTTGTACCATTTCTAAAAAAAAATGGTATTTCAAATTGTTATGCCCTCCCTTCCCACCTAGAGGGGGGCATATAGCGATCACTCTGTCCGTCCGTCGTTTCGTCCATCCGTCCATCCATCAGACTCTGCTTCCGGACAATAACTTCTGAAAAACTGAACGGATTCTTTTCAAATTTGGTTTTTGGGAACCCTGCCTCAAGATCTCGCTTGGGATTGTTTTTCGCACTGAACCGCTTATAGGTGGCGCCATCTGGGGGCAAAGTTAAAATTTTGTTTCCGAACAATAACTTTAGAAAAACTGAACGGATTCTTTTAAAATTTGGTGTATGGGTACCTCATCTCGAAATCTCGCTTGGGATGGTTTTTTTGCACAGATTCGCCTTTAGGTGGTGCCACTTGGGGGCCAAAGTTAAAGTTTCTTTTCCAGATAACTTCAGAAAAAATGAACAGATTCTTTTCAGATTTGGTATGTGGGTACCTCATCTCAAGATTTTGCTTTGGATTGTTTTTGACGCCACTTCGCCTATAGGTGGCGCCACCTTCAGGCCAACTTAAATTTGTTCATACAATATCATCTGAAATCCTGGCCGGATTAGGACAAGTTCGGTAATTATGGTACCTTGCCACTGGATCTCACTTGGGATTGCTTTGCATGCTGGGTACTGAAAGTTATGATTCCAAGTCAAATCAATTGTTTCAATGTTGGGGGACTTGAACCCCTCTGGTTTTCATTCAAATCTGGACTGCCATTCAAGTTGAGTATTGTTAATATAAGTGCCACATATTTGTGCTTTGACTTTTTGCCCCATTATTAATAATCTATAAGTTTCTGGATTTCATAATTTTGCTACTTCACATGTCCTTCAATCTTTGGTGGTTTAAACTTGAACAGGGATCCCAGAAAAGGAGGATATTTAGCATTTCTTTCTAATCCATACTATTAAACATCATGACTACAAAGAAGCTGTGGATTATCAATTCTAATTCATTTCATATGCCCTTGAGTTCTCCTTTGTGGAATGTTGAAACCTGTTCCTTTTATCAGCAGGGACTGGGTGGAGATGATATTCAAAGCAGTTTTGATGTGAGGTATGTTTAGCAACTCAGCTTTAGAGTGGATTG
>JAVTVY010044909.1:0-21708 GCA_036873755.1 Hanleya hanleyi
GTGTTTTCATACGAATTCCAAGAGGTGGAATAGTGGAGGGTTTCTTCAAATAGAGATCCGCGAACTGAGGTTTCAAAACACAGTTATATGCAGGATTCGAGTGATTTGATCGCAATTTTGTGATATATTGCAGTGATAGTCTAATTCTTCGAAGTGCTAAAGGAAATTCATCTGCTTCGACATATAAGCTTTCTTTAGAGGATGTTCTCAATGCTCCAAAGCAAAGTCTTATTCCTTGATGGAGAATAGGATCTAACTTTGCCAATTTGACATGCTGGCACCGTTGTAAACAATAGAGCCATAATCAAGTTTGGAACGAACAAGTGATCGATAGAGATGGTGAAGTGTTTGCCGCTCTCCTCCCCGTTAATAGTTGGCAACTACTTTCAACAAATCATGGGCTTTCGTGCACTTAGTTTTCAAGCATTTTATATATACGATTTGAATGTTAATCGGTGGTCAAACAACATTCCTAAGAATTTGACCTCTTTTACCACTTTGATCTCAGTTCCATGTAATGTTAGTACTGGATCTTTGTGCTGGAAATATTTTCTGCAGAAGTGTATACAATTTGTCTTGATTCTGGAGAATTTGAAGCCATTTTCTAGACACCATTTCTGAATTCTATTCAAAGTTGTAATGTTCTCTCGATATTGTGTATACTTTTTCCACTGCACGAAATGTTGAAATCATCTAAAAAGAGTGAACCATCAATTGATTTTTTCAAAACTTCCGCCAAGCTGTTGATCTTGATACTAAACAGAGCAGTGGACAAAATACTGCTCTGTGGGACACCTTGGATAGAACACGCTCATGATCACATATGATATTGTGCAGTTCTGTTCAAATTACAATTGTTACTAAACCAATTTGTGTCGGATAACTTTTTCTATGTGAGTTCTTTTATCGCTGTCTCGACATCGTCTTTGTCGTGGACGGTTTTCCAGTGTATTGTCTTTCGCGACTGAGTACAGAGCTGGTCTGGTGAACTGATTCAACGACTGAACATCGACGATGCGACCAGGTTTCTCAAATGTCCAGGTGGGCAAATGTTACTTTGGGACACGTAGGCGACTTGTAGTCCCATTAATAATCTGGGCGGTGTAGTCATAACTGTTAGAAGTACACCATTTCCGAGTGGTCACACGGCAATTAACGAGGGGTTGGACTGCGCCTCTCAACAGATCCAGCGAAATGGTCGACCTAGAGTAGGCAAGGTGATCCCACCACACAAGCATTGACAAAGGCAACGCAAACCACTTGGCTCTAATCGAAATCTGTTCATTACAGTACATGTACCTACACAGACTTCAAAGTCCAAACCAACAATTTGAATTTGCCCACCTATGTACTATATTTTGTATACTCGTAAAAGGCTATTCCATTCTAGCAGACATGGGCATAGGGTTCTATATCGTCTAGGTCTGTAAAGAAGATAGACTGTACGTGTGCAACTCAATTTCCGTGAGTGCACATTATATTCTGTGTACAGATACTAGCTGAAATACTTTCAGAATACAACTAAAAGCACTCTCCAAAACCTATATTATATTATCCTCCACATGTTCCATTCTACAAGCAGCGCGAACCAAAAATCGCATGATCAGCACTTGTTCTTCCTCTACTAATAAAAAAAAAATCGCGGCTTGTCACAAGACGCACAGCCTTCCATGTGCAGCGGGTGTAGAGTTATATCACCACAGTATGGTGTTAAAACCCCATTTGGCAAATTGATTTTTCCATTTGGCGATTATCTCCCTAGTATAATACGTGGCATGTCCTACTCCTCCTCCTCCTCCACTTTACTCACTGCACAACGACTCCTCCTCCTCCTCCTCCTCCACTTTACTCACTGTACAGCGGGTTGCGTAGGTGTGGCGCGGGATAGGCTGGGGCGAGAGACCTGGGGTTTTCGCTACCTGAGATTCCATGGGCCAGGCTTTCACCCTACAGTAGAATGGGTCGACTGCGCATGCGCGATGAGTAGTAGTATAGAAAGGGCACGCGATCTCCCTATCCCTATAGGTGTGGCGCGGGATAGGGTGGGCCGAGAGACCTGGGGTTTTCGCTACCTGAGATTCCATGGGCCAGGCTTGCACCCTACAATAGAATGGATCGACTGCGCATGCGAGATGAGTAGTGTGCGATGAGTAGTATAGAAAGGGCACAGGATCTCTCTATCCCTATAAACTAACCCATGAGGGTGAATGAACCCATGGGAGTGAATGAGCCATGGGGTGAAATCCGTGGCGAACGAGGGTCGACTCATGTGGGTTTCACTTCTTAAGGGTCGGCTCATGTGGGTTTCACTTCTTAATCCGTGGCGTATGAAGGTCGGTTCAGATCCCCTGGGGTGGGGACATGCCCCTGAGGGCAGTGGGTGGGTTCAATGAAAGCTCGTAATTCTGATCATTCAAATTCGAGGAGAAGGAATATTAACTCTATAAGGCAAACTTTCTACAGTATCTCCAACTCCGAATAAGAGCTGACACTCTATGACTATATAACTTAATACAATGAGGTCATTTGAGGCTACTACATACCCTGTCGAAAGGTGGATCTTAGGGAAACTCACACTGGTGTCTGTGAGGGTTTGTCTGTAAAGTGTCCTTTTTCTTCAAAATTCTTGCCTTTTTACTGATAAATGCTTCCAAAATGATATCATTTCCCTTGATATAATTATTTCCAAATGTAACCCGCTGTTATTTTTTTCTGAGAAAATAGCATAAATTCGAAAAAACTGACCGAAGAATCGACAAAAAATCATTTTATAATGTGACGTAACGGAGTCAAGAAACAGCTTCCTTGCCTTTTTTTACATTTTGACATGTATCAGTTCTAGATTGTTGTGGTTAAGTCTATAACCCGCGAAATCTCTTGGAATGCATATTCTCCTTCTCCGCTGCCGGACTTAATTAGTTAATTAGTTCCTTATCCTCCATAGACTTGTACTATTGCTGTCTTGGTAAGAGCAGACAGATATGCCGTTTATGTCGTATCAGGAAAACAGTGGACTCCCATAAATGTAACATGCGTATAGATGAATGGCATCGCGGGTACTACGTTCGCCCATATTGTCTTCTGAAAATTGGTGGATATGTCTTGTGCAATACGTTCTAATTCATTCTCATGATGCTTACGTGTACTTGATCAAACAGTAAGTTGGATGTGATGCTTCCAATATTCGATCCGATTCAGCTATTTGCCAGAAACATGTCAAAATATAATTTACAAATTCAAGGGTGGAAGTTCCGTAACAGTCTTCCAAAATAAAATAAAATCGCTTAATATGATAATTCATAAGCAACATGAGCTGCCAGACAAGACGTCTGGTGATTAAGATTGGATCGGCGAGCACTGCGGTGATCTAACACATGATGCTGAGTTGATCAACTTTATTCAAACATTCAAACAAATAAAGTACAATTTTGAAGAGGATAAGTCAGTTAACCTGAGTGAAGAATTACCGGTCAAAAACTGAAGACACTCCTCGGTAGCCTTTGCTCGTTATATCGGTTAAACTGTTTACCACGTTTTTTCAGATAACCATGATAACGCCATGCTATTGAGCGTAAAGTCAATTTGGACACTAGGCTGTACATAAAAACAAGTGAATAGTCAAGCACACACTTAGCCCAGAAGGTGTAAATTACACCTCTACGGGATGTAAATGGCTTGTCCCAGGGCTAACACCCTTTTGGGTATGAATTAACACCCTCTCCGAAAGGTGTAAATTTACACCTTCTTGAAAAGGTGTTAAGTTACACCTTTTTTGCTCACATTACACCTTCCACGGGTGTTCATTCACACCTTCTGAATAAAATTTGCACCTTCCAGACAAATTTATGAGCATATTTTTGTTGGGAACCCAGCATCCCATGGGTGTTTATTTACACCTTAAGTTTTGACCACAACTAAACCTTTCAGTGGTGTTAATTTACACCTTTTCGAAAGAATTACACCTTCTTTGGATGTTAATTCACACCTTTTGGGCAAATTTGAATTATCTAGGTGTGCTAAAATACACCTTCTGGTGATCATTCCATCTTCCAGGGGTGTTAAATCACACCTTATTAGTAAGAATTACACCTTTCATTGGTGTTAATTTACACCTTTTGACCGAGATTGCACCCTCTTGGGTGTTTATTTACACCTTTTGGCCAAAACTAAACCTTCTAGAGGTGCTAAAATACACCTTCTGGAGACGATTCCATCTTCCAGGGTTGTTGAAACACACCCATTTCGTGAGAATTACACCTTCAAAAGGTGTTAATTTACACCTTTTTAGTGAGAATTAGTGGTGTTCGTACCATCCAGTAATGGCTCTTGGTTGAGGTACACAATAAGAACATTAACACAAAATATATGTATGATATATTTTATTAGGGGAATCACAAAAAGCACATTTACATTGGTCTTTTCATGTTAGCCCTCCCTGATATCATAGTTCACTCTCAATCCCTGGAAGCACAAAGTTCAAACGATTAAAAATACAAGCATCCCAACCCAACCTAAATTGAGCACGTTATGTTCATGTCACTTATGCCCCCAACTTTCACCCGCCTACAGATATCGTACAACTATTTATATGCACACAAGTCTTTACCTCCACCCACTAAAGCACAAAGTTCAAACAATTTAAAATACAAGCATCCCACCTGAACCTAAATTGAGCACGTTGTGTTCATGTCACTTACGCCATCACCTTTCACCCGCTCACAGATATCACACAAACTATTTACATACACACAAATCTTTACCCCCGACCACTAAAGCACAAAGACTTAAATATACAAGCACTCCAATCCAGGTACCGACCATGAAGTAAAATAAGTTGCTCATCCTAAATAATAATTGGGTATCTTGAAACCAGCTTTGAAACTCTGCTCGTATGTGTTAATACAGGTTTCATGAGATTTGTACATAACCTTCTGGGGTGCCCTAGCCTCTGAGACCGAAAATCGAAAACTCTCAGAGAGTAGGGGTAACCAGTAACAGAAACTGACAGCAACACCAGATCCAGATTGGTGGGGGGGGGAGGTGACGAAAACTGTCATGGAATACTTTTGTACATAACCTTCTGGGATGCCTCAGCCTCTGAGACCGAAAATCAAAAACTCTCAGAGAGTAGGGTATAACAGGTAACAAAATGGCCATTAATAATTCTCCGCCTCTGAGCTGTGGAAGGGTCTGTTTGCTTTTCGAGTGTCTAGGTGACGTCTGTATCAAAGGCTGGCAGAGCAAAGTTCAATGGCTCTTGACCGAGAGTAGGTGTACTGCTGCTAGGTCCAATCCTATACAACCAGTAAGAACCACAACTGATAAACTAATTCCACAATGTAAATGATACTTATCACTTTATGCATTAAAGTTCCATTTTTGTTAACTGGAAATATACACAGAAACAAATAGTAAATTTATGTTTTGAAATGTCAATCCCAACACAGTAGTCGAACCCGGGCACCTTAATTACAGACCGTTACAGACCAATACAGACAGATACTTATAAAGGACAGACCGATACTAAAAACATACAGACCGATACCTGAGTACCATTGATTACGACTTTTAGAATACATAATTGGTACTTTGTGGGATTTTCTCATAAAAAAACCGATTGTTTATAGCGCAAAAACGGTATCGCATTTAGCTGCGCCCGTTACGTTAGGAAGCGCGTCGCACGACCGAATCGCACGGTCAATTCGCCCGCCAGACTCGCCCAGCGCACCGACCTGCAGCTCTAAATTCTCCTGAAATATATTACACATACTTGATATTATAGGAGCATATTGAGCACGAAACGCGTTTCGGGTTTATTGCAGTTATTTTAATAAAATAACAACACGTCAACCCTCATCAGGAGTCCAACGTATCAATTCACAATGTTCATAGTTTTGATTTCTTCAACATTTCTTTCAAATTCTTCCCCCTTCTGTATGCAATTACTGTGTTTTTCCCAGACTTTCGTTGTGCGTGATTCGAAAGATTTGATAAAATGTCAATATTTCAACAGGATTTTCCTGATATATTTCATCGCTGGATGGTAGGTGGGAATGAAACGGATGGATCTTTTCTTTAGGTTTTTGACTTTCTTTTTTCTTCCCGTTACTGCCCGAAATGTGAAATAGAAATAAACTGCGATGATGGGCCGTGAACAAAAAGTTCAAACTTATTTTCTCAATGCTTGTTTAGCGTACTATTGTCCGCATGTTCATTTCCACCATATCAAATATTTTGGAATAAATAAAATGGAAACGATCTGTTCGAATTATTGTTCCAATATGCCATTCTCCGCCCATAAATATAGATTTTTATTGCCTTCTGTCACTTCATGTATCGTAATTTGTCATTTCGTGTCTAATAAATTTCATACAATATTGGGTCTCAACGTTGTATAATAACCTCATACTGCTCATGAAAAGCGAGCTCTTTGTTCTAATTTGTGGAATCTATCGCAGTATCTACTGCTCTTGCATAAACACACCAGCCGAACCGGTCCTCCGGGAGAGCCGGTGCATGGAAGGTGCTGGGCGACCCAGGTGGGCGAATCGGCCGTGTGCCGCTCCCCGTAGGGCCTAGCGGGAAGCTGATTGCCACACCGTTTTACGCTTTCCACAGCTGTTTTCACAAGAAAATACCACAAATTACCAATTATGTCTTCTAGAGGCCGTAATCTATTACATATAGGTATCGGTCTGTCCTTTATAATTATAGGTCTGTATTGGTCTGTGTTTAGTGCGACCCGTCGAACCAGCCCATGTAACTGAATCAAAGTTTACATTCTTTGGAAAAGAAACAAAACTACGGTAATCAGACTGTATGAAAGTTGACTTACACAGTTGATCGTTCAAGTTGAGAATGCATTTCCACGGTGTCACTTGGACCAGTGTCTGTGCTTTCCTGAAATGGGGAAAAATATTAATTTTAAAACTGCGGTTTAAGGACGCACATAAGTAACTGGCTATATCCTGCGTAGTCTGCATAGAAACAGGGTAAGTCAAATATACATGTATCCACATATTCAGTGTAGCTACAAAACCAAAAGTGAATAATAATTATAAGACTTAATAAAATTAGCAAAGGTTCCGGTCAGATTTCACAATACTAGGTTATTTGATTAGTTCTGCCATAATTAATGATTATATTTTCATGATCTGTGTATAACAGTGATTCACCTCCAAACACTGCTTTGTGGTACGAATACATTGGGTATCATATGGAATATCAAAGACGGCTCATACTAAAGGACGGCGGAAAGGAAGGCCGCCGTCCGAAAGGACGGCGGTGGATAAAAACATATGTTACAAGGCTTGGCGGGGGATAATTTGTGCCTAGATGTATTACTTGTGTAAATTTATACCGATTTCATATATTTGCAGGTACCCACGACGTCGTATGGTCACATGAATGTCGGATAATACTTCACGGCCGTTTTTGCTGCACCCGCCTTCCCAGTCGGCCGCCATTTTGATTTTCGCTAGCCGTGACGGCCGTGAAGTATTATCCGACATTCATGTGACCATACGACGTTGTGGGTACCTGCAAATATATGAAATCGGTATAAATTTACACAAGTAATACATCTAGGCACAAATTATCCCCCGCCAAGCCTTGTAACATATGTTTTTATCCACCGCCGTCCTTTCGGACGGCGGCCTTCCTTTCCGCCGTCCTTTAGTATGAGCCATCAAAGACGGGGTAGACATCACAGGAGAACACGAATCATTGATACCTTATCAGTACGCTCTGGAACATTGTGAAATGCTCAATCTGTTGTCGTATGCTGTAATATCTGGATTTTGAACTTATCGGGTATCTCATCCTGGTCCTCGACGTCCACGAACTCTTCAAAATCAGCATCATACAACTGAAAAATAAATAAATCACATTTAACTAAGTGGCAAACAATCTATCAGTCAATCTGTCTCATATACCCACGAAACTAAGCCCACATATACCCACGAAACTAAGTCGTAGGGGTTGAAGAGAACCTACAAAAACCGATCCTCCAGTCCAGCCGAGCTCTTTTTAAACATCATATAATTCTGGTTTCATATTAATAAAATTATATGGGTAAATAGTATTAAGGTAAATAGTACCTCAAAATATCCCAAACATATCGTTCCATGATGATCCAAGTGACTGAGCGTTATTAACTATTCCTATTCCACTGAGTACTAAAATCCACCATAAGTACTGCATTAAACTGAACTGAACAAATTTATGCCGCCATATTGGATTCGCATTCAGGCAAATGAACTCCCACTTTTTATGTAAGCTGAACATTTTGGAGCACATTTTCACAGTGACGTGTTCGAGGTAGTTACACTAGTTCGATAATACTTACAAATATGTGCGACTATAGTGGGCTAAATCGACACGATTTCGCAAAGTTTGAAACAAGCCTTCTCGAAGGAAATCAAACCGCCCTCCATTTTCTCCCACGTGATCCTTGTGAGCATGCGCATTGACTAGTATCATTTATAACCTGGTTCCCGAACACAATGGTACAGGGTAACAAGCACCTACATAAACGGGGCACCAGGCTAACCAGTTCTGACTCGTTTCTATCTCATATAGGGGCCTACTATTGATGAGATTTAAATAGAATTTCTATATTTTTAAGCGCCACTAAGTTGATTGGGTCAAACAATCTGTCTGAGCAGATTATATTAATCAAATTTTGCAAAAGTGTATGTCGAATCAACATACATGCGAAAAAATACGGTGCTATGATAACAAAGTTTCGAGCTTGTTCTGTTCTGTTGGCAAAAGTTGAATGAAATATCGTGAGCAAAAGAAAATACTCAATCGAGTCCCAATTTTAGCATAGTTGAAACTATGTTTCGATCACTGGTTCCGACAGTATAAAAAATATATTCTCCGGTATAAATTGTCTGTAAGATGTAACATTTTCTTCATCCTCTAAATACATACCTATTTACATGTATCTCCCTGCTCCGACCTGGGTTCACAGGGGCAATTTTATTGTACAAATATAAAAAAATGGCATATTTACCTGGAAGGTTACGTCGTTAATGCCAATAAGATCAGCTAAGGTAGCATTCTGTGAAATGTGATCTTTAAGGTCCGACAGGCTGGGAGTTGCAAAAGGTAAAGCGATTTTCTTTCGGTTCTCCCCGATCAACAGCGGTCAAGTCGCCATCTTGCAAAAAGTCCACTTTGATGGATAGAACAGCACCGAACGAGCGACGATGAAAAAACGGTTGTGCGTAATTTATCGTAATATAAGTTTGTTTGGAAGTAATATCGCGTGGGCATATATTGGAAATGGTGGACAGCATTGATTGATTGAAATTGTAGTTTAAGGGCCGCTTCCCATACGGATTTCGCGGCCCATCAACTCAATGTTTTATTTAAATTTCACGGTACATTTCTTTGTTAATTTGAGATCTTTTGCAGCGCTAGGTATTAAAATAAATAATTAAATAATGAATAACAATAACAATGAGGAAATATAAATACTAGTAGAGAAGAGTCGCTATGTACAAGTCGTTAAGTCTGTAATTGGTTTTTATACTGGAAAATATTTGTTATAATCGCGTGGATGATTCCTTTGTCTCGGTACCCCATAGTACGCACAAAGCCGTCCAGAAAAAACTGGGAGAACCAGGGCGTTTTCAGGATTCTTCGAGACGACTTCCCTAACGACGCCCTTGGGAACAGGGTGGGTCCTTCCAGAAATCTGTGCCTGTAACAATTGCTTGGAGTGTGTAGTGGGGTACAGAACGGCAGGTCTACGTCCTATATTACGTGAAAGTCAAAGGATCATATTCTGTGTTGAGGTGTCCGTTCGGTAACATCTAAGTGGTAGCGTGTCCGGTGTGGTCTAGGGTCGAGTATTCTGATTCTGGGTGTTCTTGCTATGCGGCGTTGTCACTCAAGGCGCTGTAGGTATTCTTGTAATCGTCATCCGTCTTCTGTTTCAGGTCTTGTCCAACTCGTCTGTGGTCTTCGGTGTGCCTGTATCATATGAAATAGAAGGCTTGTAGTCATTCTTGTTTTCTATTGTTTTTCGATGCAATAATTTGATATATCTTCCTCCCAACAACAGGCACGCCCCGAATGTCAGTCACATAATATGAATAGCAATATATAATTAAGACAGCAAATAGATAAACAAATGAATAAATAACTAAACATTTCGATAGATTCAGTACTAGGTGAATACACAAATAAACGGCACAGTATTATTTCTATATGCATTATCGTTTGATGGCCATAAGGAATTTGTAGGACAATGAGATAGACGGCCCTCAATATCAAGGTAACTCCGCCATCACCATTTCCTATATTTTATGCCGAATACCGCTCGCTATATGCGATTTGGCCGTGCTAATGTTGTCATGAATTCAATTAGATTTGGCCATCGTTTGTTTTGTAGGACAGTGGAACAGACGGCCCTCAATATCAAGGTAACTCCGTTGTTGCCATGCCTATTTTATTTCTAAATGTGTCTGTGACATTTTGGCCGGATGTTATGTATGGATAGTTTATTATGGCCATAATGTTTTGTATGGCTATGGTGCACACGGCCCTCAATATCAAGGTATCTCCGATGCAACCATACCATTTGTTTAAGTCAGAAGAATGATTTGGCCTCTATCAAATCGTGTCACAGTACTTGGTGTACTAGTAGTTGATTATGTGGAAAAAAAAAAAAAAAAAAAAAAAAAAAAGCTGACTGCGCATGTACGGCGGTAGTATTATATACTGGAGTAATAACCAGCAGTTTTGATAAAATTTATCAAGGACTTGAATACCTGATTTCTAATGGGGGGCTTAGGGTTTAATAACGCTGGTAATGTTAAGGCAGTGTTGAATTTTTTTAATTCGTTTCTAAGTGCCACACGTTGTTGGTTGTGGATTGGGCATTCAAGTAGCACGTGTTCTATTGTTTCTTCTACATTGTTGCATGCGGTACAGAGTGGTGAGGTGTTTTTCAGAAGCATGGACAGATGTGATTTAAGTCCGGTTTTGCCTAGTCTTAATCTGGTGATTATGCGGTCATCTCGTTTATTGTCTAACTGGAGTCCCTGGGCTTGTCTTTTATCTCCATCAAGGATCTTATGTAACCACCGTCCACGTTCTTCTTCGTTCCATTCCTTTTGCCACTTGCTATCTATTTTGCGTCTAATGATAGTGTTGAGTTCTTTATATCCTAATCCTATTGGCACATCGTGTGTAGTTTTAGCAAGACTGTCTTTGGCAGTTTTGTCGGCTGCTTCGTTACCTCTGATGTTGACATGCGCGGGGACCCATGCTAAGATGGCGTCTATACCCTCGTTGTGTATTTGTGTACATATACATTCTATTTTGTGTATGAGATCAGGTCTACTGTCAGATATAGAATTTTTGATTGATGTGAGTCCACTAAGGGAGTCACTGAGTATCACCGCACGGATTGGTTTGTGCTCGATGATCCATTCGAGAGCCTTAATTATAGCAATCAGTTCACTAGTGTATACAGACATATTGTCTGGTAGTTTGAAACCATTTTGTATGTTGAGCTCAGGTATAACAAAAGCTGATCCTGTGTTATTACTTGTGTTTTTCGATCCGTCTGTATAGATTTTTAAGTAATTTTTCCAGTTTTGGTTGATATATTCAAGGGCGGTGGCTCTTATAAAGTCTGGGTTGTCCTTCTTTGTGAGGTAGTCGTGAATACTTGTGTCCACGTGGGGCGACTCTAATTCCCAGGGTGGTGTAATGATTTTGTCTGTGTCGCAGATGTGTGCGATGGGAATTTCGTGCTCTTGGAATAGGTTATTTACGGTATAGCCGAGGGGGGCGGAGTCTTTTTCCCAGTTTTTCTTTAAATATTCATATTCACTGTTATCTTCAAACATTTTGTGGCATGGGTGATTATCGCCCTTAGCTCTAGTTTTTCCTGCATATTTCAGGGACAGTTCCTCTCGTCTTAAACGAAGAGGTTTCTCATTGGTTTCTATTTGAAGACTACATAAGGCGGTTCCCTTGAAGGCTCCAGTAGCTATTTTTAGAGCAGAATATTGGATGCTGTCTATTCTTTTTAGTTGTGTTTTACATGCTGATTGGTATGCGATGGACCCGTAATCTATTTTTGACCTGATTAAGGTTTGGTATAATTTTATCAGACTATATTTACTCGCTCCCCAGTTTGTCCCAGACACACACCTCATGAGGTTCAGGTCTTTATTGCACCGGAGGACTAGTTGGTCGATGTGGTCTTTCCACGTGAGTTTTCTGTCAAAGATCATACCTAGGTATTTAACACTATTTCTGAATTCAATTTTCTGACCTCCTAGTGTTAGATTAACGTCAATGTGTTTATTGTTTGAAAATATAATGCCCGTTGTTTTTAGGGCGGAAAATTTGAAACCCCATTTATCCGCCCAGCCGCTAATTGTATCTAGTGTATTTTGCATTATACCTGTCAATTTTTTTATGGAACGTGCGGTTTTCCAGAGGGCAGAATCGTCAGCAAATAGAGACTGTTCTACTTCCGGGTGTTTGGTGTCAATTTCATTGGCTAGGCCATTGATGAGGATGTTAAAAAGGGTGGGGCTTATGACGCTTCCCTGAGGGGTACCGTTGTCTAATTCATGGTCGGTGGATAGGGTGTTTCCTATGCGAACTTTAAAATTTCTATTGTTTAGGAAGTTTTTTATCCAGTGTTGCATTCTCCCCTTAATTCCAAGTTTGCTTAATTGAATAATTATGCCGTCCTGCCATACAAGGTCAAATGCTTTTTCTATGTCTAGGAAGATACCTAATGTGTACTGATGTTTGGCATTCCCCTTTTTTATTGAGTGTTGTAACCTGGCTATATGGTCTAATGTACTCCTGTTCTTACGAAAGCCGCTTTGGGTTTTGTTTAATAAGTTATTGTTTTCCATATGAAATTCCAGTCTATTTTTTACCATGGTTTCCATTATTTTGCATAGATTTGAAGTGAGAGAAATTGGACGGTAAGAGTTGCTGTCTGATGGATCTTTACCTGGTTTTGGGATTGGAATAACGATTGATGTTTTCCATTTACTTGGAAGTTGTTTGGTCTGCCAGCTGACATTAATTAGTTTCAAAATTAGTTTCTGTGTTTTATTTGGTAGGTGTTTAAGGATCGTGTATCCTAGTTTGTCTTCACCAGGTGAGCTCTCTTTTTTACAGTGTATAGCTTTGCGGTATTCATTAATGTTGAAGTCTGCATTGAGATAGTTTTCTAAATGATCGTCCAAATCGTTTTCTATCGTTGTTTCCTCCTTAATTTTTCTGAATTCTGGTTTCAGGTTGCTATCGCTACTGTTCGAAGCGAAAGATTCGGCGAGGTGTTCTGCCTTTTCCTTGTTCGTTTTTTTAGTTTTGTTCAGTACAGGGACTGTGTTTGTTAACTTTCCTTGTATATTTTTTATTTTGTTCCATACTTTTTTGAATTGGTTTTGGTATCTATAGTGTTGCAAAAGTCTTCCCAGCATTTGGATTTAGCTTCTTTGACACTTTTTTCAGCTATGATTTTGAGTTCCTTGTAGTTCGCGTGATCACTTTGGAGCCTACTTTTTTTTAATTTTCTTAGTGCCTTCTTTTTGGCCGCAATATTCTTTGCACACTCTGGGTTCCACCAGGGTACCGGGTTTTTGTTGTGGCGCTGTTGTGATATCGGAATATATTTTTGTGCTATTTTTAGTAGTGAATTTGTAATGTTTTCATTAAACATCTCTGGATCGGAATTGGATATCTCGTCATGATTTAGGCTTTGACAGTCTTTCTGGAAGCTTTTCCAGTCGGCTTTGGAGTACTGAAATTTTGGAGGGGCGTCTGTCCTTTCAGAGTCCGGTTTTATACTAATTTTCGTCAGAATGGCGAAGTGGTCGCTGTCAAGCGTGTCGGGAATCACTTCCCATTCGGATTTAATAGCTAGATCAGGGGAGACAATAGTTAAATCTATTGCAGATAGTTTACCGGTGTTCATGTCTATTCGCGTCCCGTGGCCATTATTTAAATAGCATAGGTTGTTTTGGTCAAGCCATTTTTCCACTACTTGACCTTTTTCGTCTGCTTTGGCGCAAGTGTCGTCCCAAATGGGGTTATGACTGTTGTAATCACCGCATATGATAATAGGAGAGTTAAATTTCTTTGTGATGTTGTCCAGTTCTTTTGGAGAGATTTTCTTTAGACTTCCTGGGGCATATAAATTAATGATGTTAATAGGTTTGTTATTGAAGAAGACCTGAATAGCGTGCCATTCGAGATCGTCACTGGTAGGGCTTTTATCTAGTTCTATGTGAATCAGGTCCTCTTTTATTAATATGAGGTTCCCCCCTAGTGCACCTGTAAGTCTGTCTGATCTATACGGCTTATATCCGTTTATTGTAAATTTATTTTTTCCTGGCTTCAGAAAAGTTTCCTGGACACAAATTATATCTGGGCTGATTTCATTTACTAAGACTTTAAGATTGTCCCCGTTTTTCGCGATGCTTCGGGCATTCCATTGGAGTATGGTGAGTTGTTTGTTGAAAATTGGGTTGTTATGTATTACGCGGTGGGTCTAACCTATTGTCCCGGGTGTTCTCATATAGAGGTGTTGAGAGCGCTATTGTTTTTCTTGGGAGTTGATGTTTTTCTTTTGTATTTTGGATTGAATCCCCATGCTATTATTTCTTTGGGGTTAAATTCCCAATTTAAGAAGTCTTGAGCAATGCGGGCTATTATGTCAGCTTTATTTGTTTTGGGGTTGGCATTGTGGACTGAGTTAATAACAATGTTAATAAAGCCTAGGAATTCGATTTTACTCATGCTAATTGTTTCGGGCTTGTCCGCGGTTTCTGGCTCCATTGTTTGTTCTGTCACTGGTGCCTTATTGTTGATCACTACTTCGCTCACAGGTTTTCGCAGGTCTATTGTTTCTCTGAGTTTTTGGTTCACTTTTGTTTCTCTGACTGCTTCTGCGTAAGAGATGCCTTTGTCTGCTATAATATACTGGACTGCCTTAGCATTTTTGTAGTAAATACACCCTTTCCAGGCGGAGCTATGATTCTGTTTGCAGTTTGCGCATTTTTTATGGGTTTCTGTGCAGTGCTCGTAGCTATGGGGCCCTGAACATTTGGGACATACAACGCTGGCTTTGCAGTTTCTAGCTGAGTGAGAAGAATTTTTTTGGCAATTAAAACATCTTTTGGGGGTTTCATAGAAGGGCTTGACTGTGATGTTACGTAACCATAGACAGACAGTATCTGGAAGTTTATTTCCATTGAATACCAACATTATGCTAGTTGTATCCGTTTTGTCTTTTTGCAGTCTTTTAGCGAATACTACGTTTTGTTTCGAAAGAGTAGTTCTAATATCGTCTAGTTTAACACTTAAATCAATTCCATAAATTACGCCTTTGCGTTGCTCTCTTTTTTGCTGGTACTGTTTTACTGAGACGGGTTTGCCAGCTAGGAGGTCTAACCTAAGTAGTTTTTCATACTGTGTTTTAGAATGGCAGTGGATTTTGAGGTCTCCTCCGGGTAATTCATAGACTGTTTTGACGTCTCCGGCTTGTTGTTGGATGTCTTTTGCAACTTTGGCTTTGGGTAAGCTCGTGGCTTTGATCTGAGTAAGGCTGTGAATGATAGCCACAAAATGTAAAAGATTAGGCCTTTCGGGTAGTGCTCGTTGTTTTTTGGTGGGTGGGGATTTTTCCGTGTTGATTTCCTCGCCGCGCTGGCGTTTTCTGTTTGCCGACTGATCAGATGCAGGGGGTTGGGACATTTTGTGGTTATCGGGGGGAGGTTGACTTGGAAACCAAAAGTGTGGTGTTATTATACAGAGTGAATTAAGTGCAGTAATTTGAATGAAAAACTTAGCTCTGGTCTATATTCCGTCTTGAGTGTAGGCTTGTCGATTTCTTCCGTTGTTTTGGTAGGTAAAGTGAAGTCCTGCAACGCCCGGGGAACAGAAACTGCGGGGAGACACAAAGACTGGCAGGCAAAGCTAGGCTGAAGTAAAATATGGCTGGCTGGTTTCTCTCGCTGTTGTTGTAGTTTAGGTAATCCTGTAAAGCCCTAGGAACAAAGACCACAGAAGGACACAAAGGCTGGATAGCTGGGCTGGTTTGGGAGAAGACAAAAACACGTCCGTTCACTTTGAGCGCTGAACTGAACTGCGAATGCCGAACGTCCATTTCTCTGCGTCTTATATAGGCTCTAGCTCCCAGAATCCTTTGCGCGTCCAAACATGGCAGCCCCCATAAAACGAAAGTATAGACTCAGGCGGTGTTGGATTTCGTGTCAGATCAGCAGAGTTCGACTTCTCTCGCCCGGTTTCGATGCAAGATGCGTGTCAGGGATATTTACACGTCCCTCGCTGAAAGTTACAGCGCACAGTTAATACAGGTAAGTCGAATATCCACCATTATCGATCCATTCACAATGCTATTTAGAATGTCAGCGTAGAACGAAAATGACATTCTCCAGGTCACGGGCATTTTCGTCACACTACCCACGCCTTCGAAAACACGACGCCCTCGTCGTGGAGCTCGGCACAGCTACCAATCACAGGTGAGTAGAACTAACATGCAGTCTTTTCTCCGAAAGTGTAGATAGTCCACAGTATAATAACAAAGGCTTCAATACGGTAGAATTACATCAGACGTTCCTCCCAGCGGTCTGCTGGGTCGTCACTGAAGGAGGAGACATCAGGTCCCTGCTTCACGGCACTGACCAAACACTGCCGAATTACATTAATCCCGATAACGCGCTGGGCGTCTAATCTCTCGACCTCGGGTCGTCCGCCGCGGTTCTGTCTCGGCCTCGGCCGGGGGTAAAGCTTCCATCTCGAGATCCAATGGTGATGCAGACTGCAAATCAACCTCGAAATCGGCAAATCTCCGTGGTCGCCGTATCTCACGCCCGCCCCGGGTCAATCGAGGTCGCCGGTCAACAGTCGGCGTTCTGACGACAGTCGATGGTTCCATGGGGTAAGGAAAGATAGCCCCATGTCTGACGCTATCATCTGATTCTACATCTCCATCGTCGCCAGACGTTTCTTCTGACTCACTGGTGGACATCTCACGAGCATAGAAAGGCTTCAGCTTGTCATGGTGAACAACCCGGAGACCTCCGTCCTCATCTGCAATGCGGTAGGTCACGTCCGTGAGAGCTTCCTTTATCACGTATGGTCCTGCCCAGCGGTCTCGTAGTTTTCGATTCTCTCCACGTCTGGGAGCAGAAATGTACAAGTAAACCTGATCTTCAGGTTTATACTTTTGCGGAAAGGCCTTGCTATCATATACCCCCTTCTGGCGCCGCAGGCTCTTCCCAGTCACTTCTCGGCGTTACGATGAATCTCGTCCATCTCATCCCGTAGTTCTCCTACCCACTCCGTAGGTTCCACTTGCTGACGTGGAGGAGCTCCCAGTACCAGTTGAGACGGCAGGGAGACTTCTCTCCCGAACACCATCATATTCGGCGAGAATCTTGTCGTCTCGTGGGCTGTAGCACGATAGGACATCACTACAAGCGGTATATGTAAGTCCCAGTCGCTTGGATGACGGTCAACACTGGCATGTAGCATTTGAGCTAATGTTCTGTTGAACCGCTCAATCATGCCATTTGATTGGGGTGGTATGGCGTCGTCCTGGTCTTCCTCATCCCCAAAATTCGGCACATCCCTTTGAAGACACGGCTCTCAAACTGGCGGCCTTGGTCTGAATGGATCGCCATCGGAACACCGAACTTGGTCACATAGTGTTCCACCACAGCCTGGGCAACGGTAGGAGCTTCTTGGTTGGGCATGGCAACGGCTTCGACCCAACGAGTAAAATAGTCTCCGATGACCGCAATATACTGGTTTCCACTGCCCGCCTCTGGCATTGGCCCAAGCTTAAGGATGTCAACTGCGATCCTCTCTCCCGGACAACCAGTCATCTGCCCACTGTGTGGTCCTCGCGGTTTGCGTCCAGCCTGCTTTCTTCTGTTACATACATCGCAGCTTCGGCACCATTGGCGTATGTCCGTCTGCAGGCCAGGCCAGGTATAGGCCTGCCTCACCTTCGCTAAAGTCTTCTTTACTCCGAGATGTCCACCGGTGGGACCGTCGTGGCACTCTCTTAACACTTTACGGCGCAAGGAACGAGGTACAACCAGCAGTCGTCGCTTGACATTTCCACGGTCATCCACCCAACGTCTAACCAGCAGCGAATCGCAAATCTCCAACATATCGAAGGCACCCCACAGGCTTTTCGTGACGAGTCCGTACGGACTGACGTCCTCCCGGTTTGGTCGGCTACCTTGCCGCACCCAGTCGAGAACAGGTTGTAGGTCGGGATCTTCGGCCTGGTCTCGGCCAAACCCTTCGGTTGGCGACACCATCTCAATTACACGAGCGGCTGCCTGAACGTCATCGCTGCTTGATCGACCACACTGTTTGCATGGGATACGACTTAGTGCGTCGGCGTTACCATGTTTTCTACCCGGACGATGCTCGATGTTGAAATCGTAGACGCCAAGGGCCTGAATCCAACGGGCCAGCTGTCCTTCCGGTTCCTTGAACCGCATGAGCCATCGCAGCGAGCCGTGATCGGTGCGAAGCAGGAACTTCCGCCCAAACAGGTAGTGTCGAAAGCATTTGACGAAATGCACAACAGCCAGCAGTTCTCTTCTCGTCACACAGTAGGCTCGTTCGGCCTTCGACAACACACGGCTGGCGTATGCCACGACCTTCTCTTCTCCATCTATCACCTGTGACAAAACGGCCCCGATGCCATAGTTACTCGCGTCCGTGTCCAAAATGAAAGGGAGCTTAAAGTCTGGCATAGCAAGCACAGGCGCGGTTGTCAGCTTGTCTTTCAGGGTGTCGAAGGCTTGCTGCGCTGTGTTGTCCCATATGAAGACTGTTTTCTTTTCAGTTAACGTATGCAGCGGCGCTGCAATGGTGGCAAAGTCCCGGATGAAACGTCGATAGTAGCTGCAGAGGTCCAGGAAGCTCCGAACCTCGGTCTGCGAAACGGGTGGAGGCCAGTCTCGCACAGCACGGATTTTCTGTGGGTCAGTTCCAATCCCATTCTGCGATACTACGTGGCCTAGATACAGGACTTGTCGTGCCCCTATGACGCACTTGGACGGCTTGAGCTTAAGACCATGCTGTTTTAACCTCTCGAAGACCCCATCCAGACGCTGAATCATCTCGTCAAACGTCCGTCCAAAAACGATGATATCGTCAAGGTAGACGAGACACGTATCATAATGGAGTCCTGCTAGGATGGCATCCATTAGCCGCTCAAAGGTCCCGGGCGCATTGCACAGCCCGAACGGCATAACTCGGAACTGGTACAGACCTTTCCTGGTTGCAAAGGCTGTCTTGCATCTATCTTCGGGGGACACTTCGACTTGCCAGTACCCTGACATTAAGTCAAGGGTACTCCACCAACTTGCACCTGCTAAAGAATCCAGAGAGTCGTCGATCCTCGGCAACGGGTAAGCATCCTTCTCTGTGATCTTGCTCAAAGCACGGTAATCAACGCAGAAGCGCATTTTCCCGTCCTTCTTTTTCACCAGAACTACCGGCGCTGACCACGGTCCACTGGATGGCTCGACCACACCCCGTTGTAACATGTCTTCAACTTGCTCATCGATCATTTCACGGGCGTGAATCGGCGGTCGCCTCGGCGGAATGCGGATGGGTGGTGCACTTCCAGTCTTTATGTGATGTTGTACCTTCGTCGTTCGACCTAGATCAGTATCGTCCTTAGCAAACAGGTCAGTATATCGGGTGACCAAATCTTCTACAGCCAGGGCTTGGTCTGTCTCTAGGCCGTCGCTGGATCGTCGAACCAGATCTGTAAGGTGGTCTGGACATGCGCTGGTCGGCACGGCGGGCCTCTGTCTACTAGGTTTCGCACGGCTCGGCTTCGACGCTTCGGCCGCACTCGAAACTTGGTCTTCCACTACTTCTACTTCACCCATACGACCGCACAGCGTCCCGGCCTGGACTACAGTCGGATCTGAGGACAAGTTGAGAAACCTCAGGGTGACTTCGCAGTCACGGTGAACCTCTGTGAGGACCCTGGCCACCATGGCTCCTGTCTTCTGGGTAAACTCCGGTTCGTTTTCGATCATCCCTACCTCGCCTGGTAGGCCCCCACGAACTTTTCCTGTTACAACGGCTTCGGCTCCAGCAGGAATAGTCACAGTCTCGGTCACGGCTACACGGCAACAGCCTGCGCTCCCCACGGCCTCGCATTGGATGTAGCGGCCACCGTACTTGACCCTGTGGCGCTCCGTGTCGATATTGGTACAGTGGGTGCTGAGGAAGTCGTACCCAAGGAGAGCGTCCACTGTCAGTTCCCCGACTATCATCTTCTGTGTTCGTGTGGTACCGTCTATAGTGATTTTAAAATCGGCTTCACCTTTCAGGGGCATCAGCGTACCGTCAGCCATTCGAATACTAGCAAAAGATGGGCTACTCAAGGCTGGTCTGAGCCGCGGACTCAGCTGCTGGTATACTTTCTCGCTCAGGAGGGAAATCGACGCCCCCGTGTCAACACAACACCACATCTTCACTGGCCCGATCTTGGCAGGCAAATAGAGTCCAGCTTTCCCGGAAGTATTAACTTTGGGAGAACTCTTGGGCGATCTCGGCGGTTTAGTGTCATCTGCTTTGGACACGTCTGGACAGTTCGCCCGGTAATGACCCACTCTGCCGCACGACCAGCAAGTATTACTTCGTTCCCGATTCCCATACGTCCGTTGCTGGCCTCTGGCGTATCTTTGTGGTTGTCGCCGTGGTTGAGGCTGAGACTTTCGCATTATTTCTTCCATCAATTCCTTGATCTGTTTTCTCAGGCGAGCTTCAGATTCTTCGTCATCCTCAGAGGTTGCAGCTAATCCCTCATCTTTACTAGGAACCGTGGACTTCGCGGTTGCCCAAGTCTTACGGCGTTGCGAGGACTTGAATGCTTCTACTTCTACAGCAGAGTGTACAGCTGCATCTAAGGTCTTCGGCCGCGTCTGCCAAACAAGAAATCTAAGTTCGTCCCCAATAGCCTCCAAAAACTGATCCTTTGCCAAGGTATCCTGTACGTCATCTCCGGCTTGGGATAAGCCTGTTGTGCAAGCCGAACTAATGCCTGAGCTAAGCCCGGAAGATCTTCTGACTTCTCGCGGTATCTGGATTTTAACTGCGCTTTGTGCAAATCTAGTTGATTCGGCGGGGCAAACCGCTTCTCCAAGGCATCCCTCAATCGTTCATAGTCAGCACTTCCTGGTTCTGATTTCAAGCTGGCCAACAGCTGCTGGGCCGATCCTCGGAGGGCGACGGCCAGATATTGACCCCGTTGTGAGTATGTCCATCCGTTGATAGCAGCACAGTGGTCGAAATGGGAGAGATAATCCCGTAATGGCGTTGTCCCGTCATAGGTGGCAGCCTTTGCCGCCGTCAACATCGGTCGCCTCACCTCAACCGCAGGGGTCGATGTCTGTAATGGCTGCCCCCAACTCATGGGCTCATCTCGTCCTCTCCTCGGCGGCGTCTGATCGCAACCCTGCTGCGACCCGGACATATATTCGGTTCGGCGGTAATCACCAACCATTTCGGCAGTTCCACAACTTGCATTCAGCTCTGCGGCGTCGTCTTCAGTGTCCGGTCGTCTGATTGCCTCTCTTTCCCGCATCTGGCTGTCGGTGATTTTGGACATCTGGCCCGCTAGCATCGATACACTCGACTGGAGCG
>JAVTVY010044910.1:0-22080 GCA_036873755.1 Hanleya hanleyi
TGGTTGAAGGGAGATTTATATGGTACCCGAAAAGCTCATTAATCACATTTTTCGACCCCTTGTCAGTTTTTGGCGATTTCTTACAAACAGCTTAGAGTTCAAGGTCACAAAGCTTCTCCGAATTGTCAATCTCGACACAAGGAAGATATTGAAATTGAAATAAGGAAAACGAGAGGGAGGGAAAAAAAAACAAATCACATTTAGGCCCACATTCATTTGTACATGTACATAATTTTAATCAGAAATCGATCGGGCTTAACCCAGTTATATGTAAGTATAGCAACTTCAAATGAATTGAAGCATCAAAATGATCTACAACTTGTTGTACAATACAACCGGAGTGATATTTATTAGCCCAACTATAGAAAGATATTATCCCAATATACAGATATAAATTAAGGGATATGGCATGAAAAATTATATTGAACATAATTTGGTTAATATTTTTACCTGTAGGTACTACATGGGGAAAATAGTGATCCAGTGCTATTGTTTGACACTTTGACCCTGTATTTGGGGTTCTTATACTTAACTGGAATAAGCCTGTTTGACATTCCCACTGACAAAAATTATGTACAAAGTAAACGTAAATATGATTTTTTTTCTCAATATTTTCCTCTTGTCGAGATTGACACATACGTGAACTTTCTAAGATATTGGCAATAAATCGCCAAAAGACTGGCAATGAATCGACAAATTTGATTGATCAGATTTTTCGGGTATAAATCCCCATTTACATGCTTAAGATGAGGTGAAATTCTGTTAGGCCACTGATAATTAATGGTTCCTTTCCCGTAACCAGCCCTCATCTATATTTTGATGGCAACTTATTAAAATCCATGAGGGATTTACATTTTGATGAGTGAGACTTGCTAATTTTCTTCATATTTGTGTACCATTGGTTTGCAAGTTAATAATTAATAACTAATAATCATCGCACTCAGCATGTGTATTTTTTACAAGCAAGGTTACGAGAAACAAACAATTAATTAACACTGGCCATGGGTTTCTCTGTAAAATTACTCTGGACTGACGATGGTTTGAAGGAATAAACTGAAAGATTGAGTCACAATGAATTGCTTGTCATTCTTCGAAGTGCTTACGGTAATTCCCCTAATAATTCGATCACCGGAAGTGCAGCAAAAATGGCTTATATCTGGAAATATTCTTTGTGGCACCAGCTACAGAGTGTCACACTTTATCTTTCTATGGCTTTTCTTAAGAATGGGAATGCTGCTTTTTCTCAGTGTTTGAATAATAGAGTTGAAAAGTCCACTTCCTGTGATTGAATTATTAGGGGAATTACCGTACCCTGCTTTATTGTGAAATTCCCTCTCCTCACTTTTTAAATTATCAGTGCCAGGAGATCTCCAGGACATAGCGTATATGTGTGTATCTCTCTGATTTTCAAATGAGAAAGGCCTGAAAATGAAACCTCTGCATTTACTCAAACTGCTGATTTAATTTCTGCAGCATCGTTGATAGCAGACAGCAATTCTCCAGCACTCACATAGTTTGGGTGGGAATATCAGCTGAAATACTTCTCTGATCATGGAGAAATGATGGAATGTCAATCTAAAATATAGCTGCACAGAGATGAGTGAAATTCCAAACAATGGATCTGAAATACAAATAAATAGAGGTTATGCAAAAAAATTGAATGATAGACCACTCTTGAGACATCAAGTGCCAGCAAGATTCCCCTTTAATTCTTAGAAAATAGCTTTGCCCCGGTGAACTGACAGGTGCATTGACGCGAGACTCTGACCCCCCATGTTAATTTGTATTTCGTATTCTTCTGCCTGTATCTACAGCATGGGACTGAGTTCTGGACCGGGACGAAAATATTCCAGTTATCACGGATTTCTAGGCCCTGGTCTAGGCCCTGGTCTCATCTCCCGGATACTGAGTGACTCTGGAGTAACAGAGTCTCCATTCCATATTTCATCAAATTACCAAGGACTAATGTTAATAGAGTTTATAAACAGCCTTTGGAAACTGTTTAGCCAATTCAAATCAAAACTGTGGAGAATTTTTCTCAGTTTGTATTTTTATCTGTGGCATCAAGAGTCCAGCTTTCAACCAATAGGCATAGTGGGGAATCACCAGTACAGCACAATGATTGGATAATGCATATTTAAAAAGCTTTAAGGACCTGTAGTGGCCAAGAGGCGATTATCTGCAGGGTTAACGAGCAGGGAAACCAGGAGTGTATCGGGGACATAGGTCTTTGGGTTATGGACATGGTTATTTTTTGATGGACGACAGATGAATGACGAACCAGACGTTTATAATTATTAACATATGTTTGACCCGGACTAATATTCAGATCATCAAATACAGAACCGTCTTTTGTACGGTACATAAAGAATATATCTGCATTAACATGGGAGTTATTGGACTCACTCAGCATAATTTTTAGCATTGGTTTTGGAGGTTTCAGATCATTTTTCTGTCACCTTGGGAAAATAAAAAAAAATGGTAATCATTTTGCTGTCACCTTGGGGAAAAAAAATTCCATATGGTAATGGTATCCCATTCCCGTTCTGAAATACAGTTATTAATTTTTGGGCTTTCTGTAAGTTCAAGATTCCACCTACCTCCCCCCACCCCCCTAATTCCAGTACACATCACCAAAACACTTACTTAGTGCTAATGTAAGCATTCCATCTTTCCCTTCCATCTACTCAATTATAATTACCTGCCACAGTCCATTTTCAAAATCCAAATCAATTCTTTAAATTAATGAAATACTTCGCTCGTTCACCTATTCCATGACGATTTGACGTCCATGGCATGACGTCGGCAGCCTGGCAGATCAAAAAATTTCTGTTTCCTTTTCCTTCATTTTCCATGTTGTTGTTTTTTCCTGTTTCTGTTCTCTTTGACTGATTAATAGCAGGCCTGTCTCATTGTCGACTGTTGTCGCTGCACAGCAAAAAGACGCACAAGCTCCAAGACGACTGCTGACTCGCCAGCTGTTACTCGTTGAATATGATGTTGTTGTTGTTTTGGATGAATTCGAACAGTGATGAACGCGAGGAGCGGACTAACTGAACCTCCGTACGTAAAAGAGTTCTACGCAGTGCCGGCGTTTCAAAAACTATTTGCTTGTGTCCGCGCCGGTACCGTTCGTGCACCATTCGTGTCCGTAGTGGTGTGATGATCGTCGGACACATTGAATAAATCTCCAAGCAGGTACAATAACTGACATTTATAACACAACGGACAGGAGACTGAATACTTTATGTACCCTGAAATACAGAAGAGTTACATGTTTACACAGACGGTAAACATGCGCCTGTGTACCGGAGCGGTACACACGATTGTCAAACGAATGGTGACGATCGGTACGGTAAACATTGTGACCATTGGAATGGTCACGAGTGGTGACGATATGCTCGTCACCATTCTGAACCCGGTCGTCACCATTCCGGACCATTCCAATGGTCACACTGTTTACCGTGCCGATCGGCACCGTCGCGGGGGGAATTTACGTGTGTAGTCAGGTGATTTTAAAAGAGTCACTGTGGCTGTTCATGTGTAAGTTCTACCTGTATCCTAGGCCTTGGTGAAGTGAAATTATAGCTGATAAATCTTCAACACAGTGACAGCAGGCAGGACATGGCCGGGACCTGAAGTCCTGAAAAAGTGATAGTACATTTGACATTGCAAGATGGAGGATAAAATACTGTACACATTTTGTAGGCATGAAGTGGCACAATTCCATCAAATTGCTTCACTTTTCAACATTCAGGGGCTTAAGTGACTTCCCAAGGTTCAATTTAGACAAAAATTTGATGTAAAAGCTTGAAGAAATAAGTCAGTGATCCCAATGAAAATAACCCAAAATAAGCTAAATTTAACAAATGGCCTACCAGTTCAGCTGGCTCTGTAGTGTAATGTAGGTCATGTACTGTATCAGGATGACCCCAGTATTTTCATCTTATCAATATTCAACACCTGCAACGTCCAGGAGGCTCTAGAGGGCACAATACACCAGTCAAAATGTTTATATAATCCAAGATACAATTCACACTCGTAAATAAATAAATCTTGTCAAATCATATCAGGGAAGTTAACTATGTATCACAACAAGGGCGACAACTGGCAATAAAGATAGGAGACAGAGTTGTCGTTCTTGAATGACTAAATTTTCTGGATACCAGTCCACTCGTTTGGAGCCCCAGAACGTTTTTAACTTCTGCTTTTTATCATCAACTCTTCGGTGGCTCTGTATTATTACAACCACGCCTTCGAATTGTTACAAGGCTTCAGCCACAACGGTTTCTAAGGCTGATGTTGAAAAGTAGGACCCGCATGACCTCTCATTAAATATGCCCTACTTGATTTAGGCTTTGAAGGTTTGATTTCTGAAGTTTGTCTATGAAAACGGACTTGTAACTTGGGCTATATACTTATTGTCAATCTGCTTCAATGTTCTTATCTGAATGGCGAAGGTACAAAGTGAATTATAGGACACGGAAATACGCTTGTTTCAAGCAAAAACTTCCGTGGAAATGAGATCCAAGTTTTGACAACTTCGAAAGGGACTGCCGGAGTGGTCTCCCTTGTCAGTCACGTGATGACGACACAAGCATGGCCACCACCAGAAGTCAGATTTGGGTGAGAAATCTCTAGGGAATATTTATTCATACACGCATTATTCCGTCAATCATAGTGCACACCACTATGACGCATTATATTTGACTCCGTTTTTCCAACTTTATTCACGTCTTTGCACCTATGTAAGTCTGCCATATTCAACTGAACTGAAGACAAAAGACTCATTGTTTTTGGCCTAAATCTGTTGTTGTTGTAAATCTTGCAAATGCTCAAATAACGTAGTAAACTGAGCTTACCATGTCCATAAATGAATAGGGTGAATAGCATCTAATGTAGTCATCCACAACTTCTCAAAAACGGAACTCGAATGTGCAATATTTACATGTGTATAATTCTGCCAGCCAGTTCTATTTACAGTGCAATCTGAAAGGAAAAAATGTATCAACATTTTATTTCTGAAGCGAACTTCATTGAAATAAGACGACAGAACGATTGAGTATACCTTTAACTTTCTAATGAGATCAAACAGTGAGACTGATAACACTTATAAAGTCTGTAACCTGCAGTTGAACAATGAGATTTGAAAAGTGGGATACAAATGGCGTCTGTCAAGGGAAGATCACCCGTGATTTTTTTTTTCAGTAAAAGAGAGGCACCAGAGAGGGGGTTATCGCTGACCGTCCAATAATTGGAATCTGCAAAGATAATTGTGCAATCATACTTTAAGCTGATCAGAAAGTGAAATATAAAGTAACGTGTTTTGTTTATGCTGTAATCAGTAGTAGCATAAAGAAAAGATACCACCAGTTACCGGAATGGTAAATAATGCTCTTATTGCTTTCAAGGACTGGGATATTACGCCTATCCAATTATAGTCGTCAGATTCGACATTAAAGATTCAGCCGTCGCCCACATAGAACTCTCGTATTAAGGGAGCTGTATTCCGATATAACAGAATCGGCAGTTATAATTTATTGAAACATGCATGTCTATTATTACCAATGAAAAACAATAATAGTAAAGGAAAGGTTACGTCAAAAGTTTTGAAAGTGTAACTGTGGTACTTTTGCAAGTTTACGTTATATCCAAGATAATCTTCCAAAACACAGAATTTATAACCTGTTTCATGTTTTACGACTTTAATTTTAACAATTTCAATGTAATTAATGTTATTGCAGGACACAGCGCCACAATCCTGTCGAAAGTTGTGACCTTATTTTGGAACGATTATCCACGTCGCAACGCAACATTGTTACAAAACTGTTTCATTCTCTGCATTGCCGCGACGTCCCGCAGATGGCGCAGGACGCTCGAATTATGACGTCCTTAACGTCACCTCTGACGTCAAAAGTGCAGATTCCTCTCTCACTGTAGAAAGCTGCCTTTGAAACCTTTGAGTCAGAATACGAGTGAAATGTTGGGGGAAAACTTTACGTTTTTTATTCATATCGTTTTCTCCAATATGACATACACTCACACAATTACTATAGTTATACCTTTAAGTCTCATGTGTTCATCGTTGCAAATAATCGCATTGTATATTTAACAAAATGCACCGGATTATCCTAACAAAATGACAAAGCATAATTCGAAATCTCCAATCTCAGATTTCGTAGAGGAGTATAATAAGTGTCAGATGCCAACCGGAATGCAATACATTGAGTGCATTGTGAAATACCCATGGTTAATATGTTTGATGATGACACGGATTACATGACAGAACAAAGGATTAACAATATGCAAGTGCACAACATTGTGGCGAAATAATTAAATAAGGATCAGGCGTTAATGCGGGATTTCACATATCAGCATATCTAAATTGATGAGCTCGACGAATGGAAAGGGAATTCAATTACTCCCGTTAATTGAGTGCGTGAATGGAATACCTGTGGAAAGGACGGAAGTAGTCCATTTTGGGGGAAGTGCGCAAGCTTCAGGAACCTTTGGTGCTGTGTGATATTGGGAAAGGATCCAGACGATACATGTAAGATATTCATCGATAGGTTTGTCTCTCCATCGATTGTGAATCCCATAATTCACAGATAGCGGATATCGGGAAAGCATCCGTCAGTTGGCTGCAAAGGGTTAGTTGATTAAAGTTGCTGTCGGATAAAATAAGCCTTTTAAACGTGCACTAACACGAAATATACCCGTAACCGATACAATCTTCGCAGGGGTTAGTCGAGTGTAAAGGTCAATAATTTTTGTTTGAGCGGTAATATAATTTACCACTGCTCAGCATCCGATATGTCGGTTTCGGAGAAAATGACTTCCTCTCTTCAGTAATCTTTCTCCAACCTAAGATTCTGTATTCCATCCTCTCCATCGTATGACACAGCAAAACGCCCATACATGGAAGATGTCGCCGCGTTGCTGTCTTCGTCATCTGGGTAGGTTGGTTGTTCACCAGGCTCACATCGCCCAATAACCCGCCCAGAAAACCACTTGTATCCTCTCCCTTGCAGCCATCTGTGACGAAAGCGCATCCCAGCTGGATTTTATGGGAAATTCGCCAATCGGGTGACCCCCTTCCTACAAGCATTTGTGATGTTTCTTTTCTCTTTCATGTTTGTGTAGTTGCACAATACTACTTTGTTAGCTTTGGTGATTTTCCTCTGACGAATGGAAGAGTCGGGTAGCTCGCGACATGGTTGAGACCACAGGCACGCAAAACAAGAGTTTTGGGGGGTGTGGGCGGTGGTATTTGGGTGAAGTGTCAAAATATTGGGTCTCTATACATAACCCCATGATTTATATAAAGCATGGGGTTATATATATAGACACTTCACCCTAATACAACCGCACACACCCCCCAAAACTCTTGTTTTGCGGGCCTGTGGTTGAGACGTTGATGGTTTCTGAAGAAACTGCAAATGTGAGGCTATGATTTTCTTCAGGTTGCCAGCGAGCTCCTTATTGGTGAAAATCTTGCCTTTACAGCTGAATTGGTACAGCACTTTGTCCAGTCCCGGAGTTTTGATTACAGTTTTGTAGAACCGTAGTTGGGCCTTGAGCACCTCCGTCTGTTCTTTCGGTTTGTCGTAGGTCTGTAACAGGCGATCAACATCTGCGACAGACCTACACTGGCCATCAATTTCTACACCGTCCACAATTTTTTGCCGACTTGTCGTGGTTCGTCGCTCCTTCGCCTGGGCGATCTCGTGCTTCTCTTGCATTTTCTTGAGACGCAGCTTGCGACTGCTTAGTTTCTTTTCGGATCATTGAAAACTGTTGACCGCTTCTCTCTTACAGGAAACTAGTCAACGTTTATGTATACTATGATTGTTTTATTGAATTTGGTGCTAAAGCAGTCATAAGAATTAGGTCTTTGGTTTATGGACACGGAAATTCTTTAATGGACGACGGCTAAATACTGAACGAAAAAACTAAACGCTTATAGTGTGCGCTGGTATTTGCAGACGACTATCTCGGGCGAAGTGATTTTTACTCATTTTCCCCCTCTATCTACTGTGTATTAACACTGTTTACCTTCAGGAACGCAAACTGACTCTCGCCAATACTGTTGGATTTGGGGACAGATGCAGAAGTGGATATTTTCTCCGCATCACCTTCTCCGTGCTCTCCGTCTGGCAACTGTTACCAGGCAGTGAGGTGCGGCCAGACCAAGCACCTCCAGGACCAGGTCAATTTTAAAGGTGAAATGCAACGGTTTGTCTACATCACTTGATATTTGTAGTAAGATTGGAGAAATAATGTGTATATTAATTTCAATTCAGTTTTAAAACATTTGCTTAAGCCTAATAAAGTTAAAAACTAAAAAATGTAACGCTGTATTAGTTACGAAATTTCGATCCGTACATGATTACCTCCCCCTGGGGGCGCTGCGATACGTGACGTAGCAGTGGAACCAGCACAGTCTGCACAACATGATGTAGCTGCATTGCATTGAATGGAAATAGCACACATAGATAAGCTAGGCTATTGCTCACGAAGCCCTTGCTTGTGTCATTCACGTTCACTGAAACGCACTAACAGGTTGGTCATCATTCGCTACGGGGGATAAAAGAAAAACTCGGAATTTACCAATCTATATTTCCGATTCTGTCGGTATGACTGTCGTCCACGGCCCCTGCAGTGTCGCTGATCCTATCGTTGTCTGAAGGTTCTTTGTTCACAATAGGTTCGTGTTGGTAAGGCAGGGGCACCCCTGCATTAACCATTGCCGTGAATTCTTCTTAATTCCTCTTCAGAAGAAGAGGAAGAAGTTTAAGAAAATTCCTTCGCATCGCTGTCACTGTCTACATTCATGTTAGCCGCCATTTTTTTTAGTGTGGTTCAACTTTGACGTCACAGCCTCTGGTGGAAAAGCTCCGAATCAAGGGGAGATAAACGATACACTGTTTTCAAGCCGCTGATCATACACATGTTTTATTTCTCTTCAAAAATAAAACGTATCACCAGATTTCGTTCATTGATGGTTGTATAATTTATTATCATCATAAAAAGGAAAGGGAAATGCTTTTTTCTTACTTTTATTACCTATGCATTTCACCTTTAAGATCTGCATTCAACTCCTGCATGACGGAACTGAAGACTTCCGTTTTTATTGGAGGTCGATCCTGCCACATGCAAAAGACTACATCCAACACACAAGCCGGATCTGAACTGAGGGACTCCAAAGTGTTGCGCATCTTTTGTAAGTATGGATTTAGATCAAGGATGTGTTTCGCACAATTTTCACTGAGGACGAGGTTGTGAAATGGGGCGATGATATGTTGGTGCAATATGGCCATGCCTCGGACACAAGCAAGAATGACATCGTCCTGGATATCTTCTCTAGCCGCTTGAATAAGTTGGTTGGAATGATCAACCTCACCTAAGAAATCCTTCACATGCCGAGGCATTATGAAAAACTACATTAAATCTGTTGTGTGCGAAGGTAATGAAGTACATCGCCATCTGACGTTCCTCCATCCAGCTGGTGAAATCCTGCGGGAGGCCAGCAGCAGGGTGGCCCATGCCAGTGAGAAGAGAAAAAGCTGACTTGTTTGGTTCTAATGGTGCTGAATAGTCCCGCCGGGCCAAGGGGTTTACGGTTTGCCTACCTAAGGCCACTTCACCATCATTTGTCACGATTTCCTGGTACTCCACGAGTGCCGCCTCGGTAGCATCAGCCAATCCCAGAAGTACGTGAAGGAAGCAAAACCACTGGTTTAAAGATACTACTTTCTTCTTGCCCTCTTCATCCAGGTCATCGTATATTCCAACAGAACGCTCCAGAAGGGACAATCGCAGTGCCTCGTAGTCATCCTGGAACTTTTTGTTTACACTGGCTTGATCTGTCATCAGATTTTTCACAGACAAAAGCATCCTGTCCTGTGGTGAACGCCTCTCATCTTCATGTCCTGCAATTGCTTTAGCTGGGTATCTGCATCACTGGACACAGTTTCGCGGAGACCCAATGCATACGATCCTGATGAAGTAGTAATCTACAACATTGTCGCAATAAAGTGTAAGAAATTGTATCAATTCACTAGGTTCATTAAAATTAATAGTTCGTTTATCATTTCGCTCGCAATGTGTAAATCACAAGTTGTGCTAATGTGTATTGACAAGATCGCCGAAAGTCCCGATTAAATCGCTAATTTATGCGAATATGGTTGTTCATGCCACAGAAACTAAATAGAGAACAATCGTATATTTATTTCTTCTGCAAACAGAATAACAGTTCACCTGTCAGCTTGTTGCAACGCATATTCCGAATAGAATACATTGCATCTGTTCAAATAACAGCAGGAAAAAGGACATAAACATAGTCGCAAGGGTCCCATTTGTGTACAATAATAATGATCTTATGGGGGTCCACTCGGATGAACCCATGTTGAACCCATGTACCGTACTTCAAGATCCTCATGGTGTTCATATGAACAATAGGCTTCAAGCCATACTGGGTTTGATCCTAATAGTAGTAGGTTTTCATCCAGTGGCTTGAAACCCTAAAGATAACATCCGCTAACCCTCTCCCTTGGCGAGCACATATGATAAACGCACCATTTAGTTTAGTGAACCTAATGGATACACATTTGGCAGGACACTCCAAGGAAATTTTAAGCGAAAACGTACTAAGCACACTGAGAGAATAATGCTTATGAAAGTGACTATTTACACACGAATGTAGTCTAATAATTTTACGAAAGGTGTTAATTTTGACAACCTAGTTGACTACTGTGTCTTAGGAAGGTTTGCAAGTGAGGAGTCGATAGTGCACAACCGATATCACATATTAAGAATATACATTGATACATTACTGTATTGATGTTTAGTTGGACTGACCCCCTCCCCCACCCCACGTGGTCCTGCAGCTGGACTACATTTTTATGTAAAACTTTTAACACCCGCATTCATAGTGGGACTGATATTTTGGAACTTGCAAAAACATTTCTTCACCACAATAGCCTCGCTAGAGTACAGCACTTCCAATATTTTCTAAAATGTTTCTTTCAAATTTGGATTCTCTTTAAGACCTCAAAAGAATGGCTAAAACGAACCTGGTAGCCAAAAAAGTGACGTTGATGGTCAGTGGTACTGTCGAGATGTAGGGTCGAGTTTTCACCAGGCTCACATCGCCCAATAACCCGCCCAGAAAACCACTTGTAGTCTCTCCCTTGCAGCCATCTGTGACGAAAGCGCATCCCAGCTGGATTTTCTGGGAAATTCGCCAATCGGTTGACCCCCTTCCTACAAGCATTTGTGATGTTTCTTTTCTCTTTCATGTTTGTGTAGTTGCACAATACTACTTTTTTAGCTTTGGTGATTTTCCTCTGACGAATGGAAGAGTCGGGTAGCTCGCGACATGGTTGAGACCACAGGCCCGCAAAACAAGAGTTTTGGGGGCTGTGGGAGGTGGTATTTGGGTGAAGTGTCGAAATATTGGGTCTCTATATATAACCCCATGATATGCTGATTTATATAAAGCATGGGGTTATATATATAGAGACCCCATATTTCGACACTTCACCCTAATACAACCGCACACACCCCCCCAAACTCTTGTTTTGCGGGCCTGTGGTTGAGACGTTGGTGGTTTCTGAAGAAACTGCAAATGTGAGGCTATGATTTTCTTCAGGTTGCCAGCGAGCTCCTTATTGGTGAAAATCTTGCCTTCACAGCTGAATTGGTACAGCAGTTTGTCCAGTCCCGGAGTTTTGATTACAGTTTTGTAGAACCGTAGTTGGGCCTTGAGCACCTCCGTCTGTTCTTTCTGCTTGTCGTAGGTCTGTAACAGGCGATCAACATCTGCGACAGACCTACACTGGCCATCAATTTCTACACCGTCCACAATTTTTTGCCGACTTGTCGTGGCTCGTCGCTCCTTCGCCTGGGCGATCTCGTGCTTCTCTTGCATTTACTTGAGACGCAGTTTGCGAATGCTTAGTTTCTTTTCGGACCATTTCTCCTTGAATTCCGTCGATTGAACTCTAGCTGAATCCATGATGTAGTATAGCGTGTCCATCCAGTCACAGGTTTTTTTCTTGTATGCCCACATCAGTGTGCCTTCGATGTGTGCGACGCTGGCATTTGGTTTAACCTGACGAAGGTGCTTGAGAAAAGAAGTCGGAAAGAATATCTTATGGAAGTAAATAGATTGAGGAGATATGTATTTTTAGTATTATATCAATTAACACATGTGGTCATTCATGACGCACCACACTGTTATCCCAAGTTATAATTGCCATTCACTGACTGATGGTAATAGTATTTTATGATTGATGTATTCAATCGGAGTTGGAATTTTGTATGTACAACGGCTGACTGGTGAATGCTGAATCTCATACTTATAATTGAGAATGTAAAATATTTCAATTAACAATAGATTGAGTTGAGTTGCAGCATTCAGACATTCTAAACCACTGGACAGTTCAAAATGTAGATGTGAATATGGAAATAATCAATAATACGCAAGTTATTGCTATTTGCGGATGAAGATTGTCGATGCTCATCGACGTTACGACAAGAGAACTGATTACACTTTCCACATCGTAAACTATACTTTTCTGGACAGTAGTATTCCAATGCGACCTGCATATGGCATATACATATGTTGCCCAGTAGCATTTGCTAGATCCTGTGTAAAATGTGACGATTTTCACCAACGTTACTAAACAGTATTGCAGAAAGTTAGGAAGCAGGGCTATACCATTGCCTCCACTCAAAGTTTCTCAAATTTGGCGATACATATCGCATGTTAGAAGCAAAACGAACGTAGCGTGCCAGACCTATGGTGTTACGTTTCGTAACTTGTGTCTAATTCCGCTTATCTCGGGGCTAGGAGCCGTTGAACCCATGTACTTCAAGATCCTCATGGTCTTCATATGAACAGGAACAATCAAAGCGTGACTGGCAAAAATATGTCTCTAGATAACGACTTTACGCTGATCAGCGACACGGTTTTTATATCGTTGGAACATCATAATGTCTTGCCGGCATCACCGGCATCATTGAAAACTGTTGACCGCTTCTCTCTTGCAGGAAACTAGCCAACGTTTATGTATACTATGATTGTTTTATTGAATTTGGTGCTAAAGCAGTCATAAGAATTAGGTTTTTGGTTTATGGACACGGAAATTCTTTAATGGACGACGGCTACATACTGATCGAAATAACTAAACGCTTATAGTGTGTGCTGGTATTTGCAGAAGACTATCTCGGGCGAAGTGATTTTTACTCATTTTTCCCCTCTATCTACTGTGTATTAACACTGTTTACCTTCAGGAACGCAAACTGGCTCTCGCCAATACTGTTGGATTTGGGGACAGATGCAGAAGTGGATATTTTCTCCGCATCACCTTCTCCGTGCTCTCCGTCTGGCAACTGATGACCAACCTGCCTCGTAAATGTTACCAGGCAGTGAGATGCGGCCAGACCAAGCACCTCCAGGACCAGGTCAATTTTAAGATCTGCATTCAACTCCTGCATGACGGAACTGAAGACTTCCGTTTTTATTGGAGGTCGATCCTGCCACATGCAAAAGACTGCATCCAACACACAAGCCGGATCTGAACTGAGGGACTCCAAAGTGTTGCGCATCTGTTGTAAGTATGGATATAGATCAAGGATGTGTTACGCACAATTTTCACTGAGGACGAGGTTGTGAAATGGGGCGGTGATATGTTGGTGCAATATGGCCATGCCTCGGACACAGGCAAGAATGACATCGTCCTGGATATCTTCTCTAACCGCTTGAATAAGTTGGTTGGAATGATCAACCTCACCTAAGAAATCCTTCACATGCCGAGGCATTATGAAAAACTACATTAAACCTGTTGTGTGCGAAAGTAATGAAGTACATCGCCATCTGACGTTCATCCATCCAGCTGGTGAAATCCTGCGGGAGGCCTGCAGCAGGGTGGCCCATGCCAGTGAGAAGAGAACAAGCTGCCTTGATTGCTTCTAATGGTGCTGAATAGTCCCGCCGGGCCAAGGGGTTTACGGTTTGTCTACCTAAGGCCACTTCACCATCATTTGTCACGATTTCCTGGTACTCCACGAGTGCCGCCTCGGTAGCATCAGCCAATCCCAGAAGTAGGCCTACGTGAAGGAAGCAAAACCACTGGTTTAAAGATACTACTTTCTTCTTGCCCTCTTCATCCAGGTCATCGTATATTCCAACAGAACGCTCCAGAAGGGACAATCGCAGTTCCTCGTAGTCATCCTGGAACTTTTTGTTTACACTGGCTTGATCTGTCATCAGATTTTTCACAGACAAAAGCATCCTGTCCTGTAGTGAACGCCTTTCATCTTCATTTTCTCCAAGAAGTGTGGCAAACTCAAAAGTTATGTCCTGCAATTGCTTTAGCTGGGTATCTGCATCACTGGACACAGTTTCGCGGAGACCCAATGCATATGATCCTGATGAAGAAGTAATCTAAAACATTGTCGCAATAACGTGTAAGAAATTGTATCAATTCATCAGGTTCATTAAAATTAATAGTTCGTTTATCATTTCGCTCGCAATGTGTAAATCACAAGTTGTGTTAATGTGTATTGACAAGCTCGCCGAAAATCCCGTTTCACAGGCTTCGCCAGAGATTAAACGGCTAATGTATGCGACTATGGCTGTTCATGGCACAGAAATTAAATAGAGAACAATCGTATATTTATTTCTTCTGCAAACAGAATAACAGTTCAACTGTCAGCTTGTTGCAACGCATATTCCGAATAGAATACACTGCATCTGTTCAAATAACAGCAGGAAAAAAGGACATAAACATAGTCGCAAGGGTCCCATTTCTGTACAATAATAATGATCTTATGGGGGTCCACTCGGATGAACCCAAGTTGAACCCATGTACCCTACTTCAAGATCCTCATGGTGTTCATATGAACAATAGGCTTCAAGCCATACTGGGTTTGATCCTAATAGTAGTAGGTTTTCATCCAGTGGCTTGGAACCCTAAAGATAACATTCGCTAACCCTCTCCCTTGGCGAGCACATATGATAAACGCACCATTTAGTTTAGTGAACCTAATGGATACACATTTGGCAGGACACTCCAAGGAAATTTTAAGCGAAAACGTACTAAGCACACTGAGAGAATAATGCTTATGAAAGTGACTATTTACACACGAATGTAGTCTACTAATTTTACGAAAGGTGTTAATTTTGACAACCTAGTTGACTACTGTGTCTTAGGAAGGTTTGCAAGTGAGGAGTCGATAGTGCACAACCGATATCACATATTAAGAATATACATTGATACATTACTGTATTGATGTTTAGTTGGACTGACCCCCTCCCCCACCCCACGCGGTCCTGCAGCTGGACTACATTTTTATGTAAAACTTTAACACCCGCATTCATAGTGGGACTGATATTTTGGAACTTGCAAAAACATTTCTTCACCACAATAGCCTCGCTAGAGTACAGTACTTCCAACATTTTCTAAAATGTTTCTTTCAAATTTGGATTCTCTTTAAGACCTCAAAAGAATAGCTTAAACGAACCTGGTAGCCAAAAAAGTGACGTTGATGGTCAGTGGTACCGTCGAGATGTAGGGTCGAGTTTGGATGGCCGAGCATTTCGTCGCACATTTGCAACTTGCCAATAATATTTGCTTCCAGCATCATATGTCGAACTGTTGTTTCACTTGGTAGGTTAGGAATGGCCGCATGAAATAGTTGCGCAGCAACAATCTCTATGACCTTACAAACGTTTCTTGTGCTAACACCCACCGCACTAAGGGACATGACAGTTTGTCTTATGGCATTAGAATAATGTCCATCGGTAATAACATTCACATCCAATTTGTCTTGTAAAACATCCTCCAACCTTTCTAAAAGATTTTGAATCTTGACATCGTTGTTCTTAACTAAGGCGTTGGCGAGACCAACATCTATCTGTATAATATGAAAGAAGTATATGAGATAGTTTAAAACGTGGATGTTTAAAAGCCTAGCAATACTGGTTTGGCTATGGGTACTGCGCAATCGAACGTACATTGTACGCTGAATGTAAAACTGATTGGTTGAATAACGACTGCGTTCAAAGTTTCTCATATTACGTGATAAGCAGGCTTTTAGCTAGCTATGAGCCGCGGAGTAGATCAGACTCTCTACTTAAAGGTGAAAGTCCCTAAATTCGTGAAATTTAACTTGGTAGCAAGTAGTGTCAAACTACCGGTACAAGATCTGTGTCGCTAGGTTTCGTAATTATGTCTAGTTCTGCTCGACCCGGGGCTAGGGTCGCACGAACGTCTTATGTGACATCTTCATGGTGTTCGCATGAACAAACACAAACAAACTGTGACTGAGATACAATGCTGCAGAAAATGTTTCGCAAAAACTTTTGAAAATAGAAAAGACATCAGTGAAATGGATTCGACAATATTATAGACTATTATTATAGTCTTGTCGGCATCATTGAAAACTGTTGACTACTTCTCTCTTGCAATAAATTAGCTTGCGTTTATAAAATAATTTATGTTGTGTGGAGTTCGTGATGCATGTAGTGTGATGAATTGTTTTTTTTATTATTATTTTTTTTTCTCTCGAGTGGTGTACGACAACTATTGCACTGCCGTTCAACCATAACTACCTTCTGTTTCTTGATCATATCCCCCTGTTCTTCGCACCGATGTTCATAATAATTTATTTTGTTGGTCAGTCGTTTTCGCTTTGCCTTTTCTGATGTCAACGTTTCCTGCGTAGAATGCAGCTGCTCCCCCAAACTTTTTGACGGTTCTCTCTGGCGTTGAATTGTCTCGTCTCGTCTGGCTTCTCTTCGCTTTCTGTTTTTTAACTTCCACTTGCGCAAGGTTTCTCGGTGGCGTTCCATGATATGCGATAGTGTATTACACTCCGCACGCGCATTTTCAAGATCCTCATTGCCTTGTTTTAGTCTCTCCAGCAAATCCTGTACTCGGATGTGAAGATACTCCAACTGATGGAATGTGTCCAAGTATGTCTTCATAGTGCTGTCACGTTCTTCAGTTACAATTTCCAGAGATTCATGAAGTTGTCTATTGTCTTCCAACAAATTGTTATTCTCTTCAGACAAATTGGCCATATCTTGAGAGGGAAGGGGACAAATTACTGTACGTGGGATGAATTTAGCCTCCATCAAACTATGTAATTCATCTTCTCGATGGTCTCTACTCAGTAATGCACGTTTCTGGTGTAACGAAGTAATTTTATGTCTCACGACATCCTCTGGGAGTGTCGAATCACTCACGCTAAGAATCGCTAGCCAGTTTGCGAAATCTATCCATAAAAGTTGTTTCATCTTCCTGTAGTTGCGAAGTTCAAGAATCGCACAGTTAGTGATGACAGTATTTTCGGATTCGAATTCCAAGTTCAGAACATGCTGGTCCAATGACAAATGGGGTCATTTCTGTCCAAGGCACAATGCTCTCCACATCCAAGAATTTAGATTTCATCTTCCGTTTGATGTTGAAAAACGGTGGAACAGAAGATCGGTTCCAAGATGCTTTTAGGATAGAGAGAATTTCAAATAAGTTAGCATGAAACCCCTTACCTCTCTGCTCTAAAACCTCAACACATTCTTTCAATAAATTGAAAGTCACGTGCATGGAGGAGGTCCAGAATTCTGGTAAGAGAAGAATACAAAGAAACGATAGGAGAAATACAGTGCAATTCTGGTAAAAAAATGATGGATTTCTCCTTAAAAATGCATATAGGCATATTTAAAGTGATAGTAAACCCTCAAGTAAAGTTTCTATCAAATGAAAGACCATTGCCAAGAGTGTGGGAATATATTTATTTATTTTTTTTTACGATTTTATTACACAGAGTAAACTGCAATTAAAGCATGGTATTATATGGTGGTCTGTTGCAATCATATTTAGGTCCAGTGTCGTCACACTGCCTTAATACATATATTTCAAACTGTGTATGCACTTTCCAATGCTTGATTCAAGCTTAAGGTATGTAAACTTTGAGTTTCATCACAGACTCACTGTTCCAATGTGCATGTTCCAAAATCTGGGAAATTAAATGCAAGATTGAAATTGACTTGACACTCATGAGTCACCATCTCCCAGATTTTGGTGAAACATGCACATTGGAACACCTTAAGCTTGAATCAAGCATTGAAAAGTGCATACAAAGTTTGAAATATATGTATTAATGCAATGTGACGTCACTGGACCTAAATGTGATTGCAACAGACCACCATAGAATACCATGCTTTAATTGCAGTTTACTCTGTGTAATAAAATCGTAAACAAATAAAATAAATATTTTCCGACACTGTTTGCAATGGTCTTCCATTTGGTGGAAACTTTACTTGAGGGTTTACGATCACTTTATAATAGCGAACACCTGCCAATGACATCTTCACGTAACTGTTCATATCAAATTGGTTTCCACTTCTACCTCTTGTAAACGTGTATTTTTTTAGAAGTTAACGTCAACTCGTTGAAATCTTCGTTCAAGTTCTACGTGGAGCCATATTCGGTTCTACGTGGAACAAAACTCGGTTCTTCGGGGAACCAAATGTGGTTCTTTGTGAAACCAAATTTCGTTATTGTTATTGGGTTATGAAATCGATTTATAAATACCTTTTCCATTTGGTCCCATCTGTGTATGAGACAAAGAAGCAGAATTTGGCTGCATGTAAATCCAGATTATCTCAAATGTCGGACCAAAATATAATGTATAAAAGAATAAACATATCCGAAATTTGTTGCACGCATCGACGTACAAACAAATTTACTTTCATGAAGAACCAAAAATGGTTCCACTTATATACTAAATATCAAATTTGTTTCTACTTATACACCAAATATCGTGAAGAGCCAAGATATCGTACAGTGCCAACATGTCCGAATAAATTAATACCAACTTATCACGGCGACATTTGATTGCGACAGTGTAGACCCTCGGTGAGAGACATTGTTTGGTACTCGAAAACAACGCCAATTGTGCGATATCGGCTATATCTATCACGGTCAGATAAAGTTGACGATTATTACCTGGAGCAGAGAGGTTTGACACGAGATTGTGGACGTCTGTCTCCGTCTCCGTCGTCGTCTGCCATTTTTGTCCCCCGCCGCAACGCGGCCGGGGACTTTAAAATGGTTCTTGCTTCTTTGTGTCCGTGGATGTCCGTGTGTCCGTCCATGTCTGTTCGAAGCGATAACTTCCTAACGCTTCGTTGGATTCTTCCGAAATTCGGAATATGCATTCCTTGCGACAAGACGCCATTCAGTGTTGCATTTCAGCAACATCTGCCTGAAGGTGGCGCCACTGGGTTCCTTCTTTGTTTCTGTGGATGTCCGTGTGTCCGTCCATGTCTGTTCGAAGCGATAACTCCCTAATTCTTCGTCGGATTGTTCTGAAATTCGGCATATGCATTCCTTGTGACAAGACGCCATTCGGTGTTACATTTCGACAACATTTGTCCCCCGCCGCAACGTGCGGCCGGGGACTTTAAAATGGTTCTTGCTTCTTTGTGTCCGTGGATGTCCGTGTGTCCGTCCATGTCTGTTCGAAGCGATAACTTCCTAACGCTTTGTTGGATTCTTCCGAAATTCGGAATATGCATTCCTTGCGACAAGACGCCATTCAGTGTTGCATTTCAGCAACATCTGCCTGAAGGTGGCGCCACTGGGTTCCTTCTTTGTTTCTGTGGATGTCCGTGTGTCCGTCCATGTCTGTTCGAAGCGATAACTCCCTAATTCTTCGTCGGATTGTTCTGAAATTCGGCATATGCATTCCTTGTGACAAGACGCCATTCGGTGTTACATTTCGACAACATTTGTCCCCCGCCGCAACGCGGCCGGGGACTTTAAAATGGTTCTTGCTTCTTTGTGTCCGTGGATGTCCGTGTGTCCGTCCATGTCTGTTCGAAGCGATAACTTCCTAACGCTTTGTTGGATTCTTCCGAAATTCGGAATATGCATTCCTTGCGACAAGACGCCATTCAGTGTTGCATTTCAGCAACATCTGCCTGAAGGTGGCGCCACTGGGTTCCTTCTTTGTTTCTGTGGATGTCCGTGTACATCCGTGCATGTGTGTTCGAAGCGATAACTCCCTAATTCTTCGTCGGATTGTTCTGAAATTCGGCATATGCATTCCTTGTGACAAGACGCCATTCGGTGTTACATTTCGACAACATCTGCCTGAAGGTGGCGCCATTGGGTTGCTTTCTTTGTGTCTGTGGATGTCCGTGTATGTCCGTGCATGTGTGTTTGAGGCGATAACTCCCTAATTCTTCGTTGGATTGTTCTGGAATTCGGCAAATGCATTCCTTGTGACAAGATGCCATTCGGTGTTGCATTTCGACAACATCTGCCAGAAGGTGGCACCACTGGGTTGCTTCTTTGTGTCTGTTGATGTCTGTGTACGTCCGTGCATGTCTGTTCGAATTTTTCGCAATCGATAACTTCCTAACACTTAGTTGCATCATTCCGATTACAAGGCCTGACACATATGACATCAATGATTAAGAATACTGCCATCCTTGCAACAAGACGTCAGTCGGTATTGTATTCCAGCAACATTTGCCTGTAGGTGGCGAGACACTGAGTTTCGCGGAGATCATCTCCCAAATCGTTAGGACTGTACATGTACCATGATACAGGACCAGAAGGACAAAAATTGCACCAGGTTGCTTATGGCTGACAACAGGGTGGATTTATTCCTAACAGCTGATCTCAATTCAAAAGCTGTGCCTACACATTGATTTTTTAGATTCATTGTGGGTTACTGGGTTAATAAATCTTGGGACCTGGGCTGAGGAGCCCAATAAATGACACATATGACATCAATGATTAAGAATACTACCATAGCAGTGTTTATTTCCAAAAAAAATAATAATAATACTTTAATTGTTCAAAGTGATCGTAAACACTCAAGTAAAGTTTCCATCAAATGAAAGACCATGAGACCAACAATACTTAAAGATATTGCTGCCATTTCGGCGGGGGACCTAGCATCCTCTGGCTGCTTGTCATGCAACGCACGCTTCCCCAGCAACGGATTTGGACTCAGTATATTGACGAGCCGTATTTTGGTAAAAAAAATATTTGTTGAAGCTTTGGTGAGTTGAATGCGGAAATAAAATTCCACAAACATCCTGAAACTTACTGATTTTGTCTTTCGTGAAAACCAAGCTCTATAGTTGTATTACAGTGACAAGTTCGCACACCACTGAGGAAGGTACGAGTTTACTAAGAATGAGTTACCAGTCATCCATTTATCTCATAATGGGATGTTTTAGAATTCCAATTATTATTTCTGGTTATTATTTTTACCATTATAGAGTCCCTTCTTTTGGTTCACTGATTTTTCACAGATTTTCTAAAAAAAAAATTACTGACACAGCTAGATCAACTCAGTTAAGATTCACATATTAAAATCGCTAAAAAATTAAAGAAACAGAGTAATCTCCCCTTAGTGGTGGCCCGTCCATTATTTCTGTTACGGGACCAAGAAGGATGGCAGGTGTCTCCCCTACAGCTAACGACACCTCCACCCCTAACAAGCAAAGAACATAAACACCATGTAGTCCATGAGCCAGACCCCAAAATTTCATCAATTGGTACCACCTGGGGTGGCAAATTCTCATTATGATTTTTTGAAAGCCCTATATCCGTAGATGCAAAAAAACTTTGAAAGCAAGCCGGGACTCACAGCTTAGTGGTAGTAATCACCTCTTAACGACGGACACCCGAGTCCAATCCGAGGGACCAGATTTTGGGGTAGGGGAAATATAAAGTTGCATAACTTTGCAAGTAATTGTGATATAATGAAATTTGGCCACTCGAAATGTTGGTAATCTGATCATCTATATGTTGGTATCTGTTATATGCTAATTTGTCAATTATGTAGGTCACCAGAGGTCAAAAGGTCACGAAATCTGATGCCTGTCTAAAACGTGACCACCTGTAGGAAAACTCGCTGAGACACCGTACCAATGGGACTTTCTTAACCTAAATGGGTTCAAATGGAAGCCAAGAAGTACCCAAGTCTATAATAAGTCTAAACAAGTGGAGTTTGTTATTATTTAGACTGTGGCACAGAACTGTTTTT
>JAVTVY010044911.1:0-21245 GCA_036873755.1 Hanleya hanleyi
AAATGTCGAACATTTCCTGGTTTTCTTGTCGGGGAAATTATGCGAATCTGTTTAAAATAAACAAGTAAAACAATGTTTCAGCAATGCACGTGTATATAAAACTAAATCGCCCCCAAACAAATGGAACCTTATAATGTTTATGTCGATGTTTAACAAGGTGCAATTTCACCAGAGTGCCTCATGAACCATTATACAATAGAGTCATTGTAAAGGGAGGTAAACATGGGGACAAAGGATGCGCCATATTTGTCAAAGGACAATATGTTCAAGCGTTAAGTGCTGTCAGATCCTGCTAAGCCAAACTCTCAGACAGACGTGGATTCGATAATGTGCACAAATCATACAATGTTCTGTTTCCACAATACCTGGCTCGGTATAAAGTCCCAGTCTCCAACCCACACTTACAAGGACTTAGGGGAAGCTAGACACCATGCCTGTATGGTGCAGGCCTTACATTTTGATGGGGCTGATCAGCGCAGGCCATGTGAGTGCTTTTCATGGTGTACTTAAAGCCTAAAATTATCATGGTGATGGATAATCAAACTGAACGACAAATCAATACAGGACTTTTAAACCGTTGAACCGAATATTGCAAACAATTTGCAAGTATTTTGAATCAACTGATCCACTAATAATCTGAAAAACCATTATCAATAAATGTTAATTTTCTTCTTCATCATATAATCGTCATCTTGATGTCCAAGTACATAATTTTTTTTTTTAGTTTTCCAACTACAAGTTTTGAGCTTATTCATTTTCATGTAACGGTAGATCTCCAGTAATGAGGATAAAATTACATGTAAAAAAAAAGCCAGGCAAATTCACCATGGATTTACGCTGAATGGAAAGTTTTATTAACTGGCGAACCTGGCGTTAAACTGTCCGCTTTGGGGGATTTCCGTTAGATTTCCGTGGGTCTGTTACATCCTTATCTCTGCTCCCCTGGTCCTCTGTTAAACCACTGAATGTCACATGTGCAAAGTTTATTACCTCATTTTGATGATGGCAATCCAAATGTCAAGTTTGAAAATGTTCTGATTTTTTTCCCCCTCTCCATTTCAGGCCAATGAAGTGCATGACGTTTTCCCCATGTTACCTGTTGTTATTTATCTGACATTAAAGGTCTTTTAAGTACAGCAGTCTGGTGACAAAACGAAAACAACGCAAGGTGAAGGCGGAAAAATAACCACAAGCCAGTGTGGCGGAAGAATTCCATGTTTATTTAGGTAAAATAAACAGTTAAATCTGGTTTGAGTAGAACTGCTGCAAATAAAGACAATGTCTTCTGGGCTCAATGCCTTCTAACAGTGAGGACAATGTGTTCTAACAGTGAGGACAATGTGTTCTCAGCTTGAAGTTCTTTTTCTAAAATTGTGGACAATGTCTGCAAGTTTAAACTCTAATGTCTTCTAAAATGTATGAGTTCTTGGCTAACCAGGTCTTCTTAAATAAGGACAATGGTTTCTGAGAATTACTATTATTTGTCTGCAAAATCTGGTCTACAGTGAACAGTTTATGCGGAAAAGTTAAATGCATTAGGATACATTTAAGAGTCGTTATTCAAATTCAACCACGTGGATTGAGAGCATTTGTAAATTTCTAGCTGAAAAAACATGCTAGTTAATGCTAATTTAATATTAGTATACCCTTAGGTGGCTACTATAAACATATATGAAGACAATCTACTGAGGATATGCATTAAGGATGCACTCGTGCCGTTTTACCACGGTAGACGGTCGTGTGCGCTTTGTTTTTGTTCTTTACTGACCTGAAGCAATGCGTTGACACTTGTTAAGCTCCACTGGAGAATCTAGTCATGCCATTGATGTAAATGTTCCCTGCATATCTATCTATATACTGCATATATTATTCAATGCATGTACGATGTAAAAGAATAGTGTATCCTCATGAATGTAATATTAGTCCGACATTGCCAGTCACTGTTCTGGTAAATCATCTTTATTACTCCAAACCAATTTCTACGTTCCCACTTCAAACTTGCCCTGGTCGGACACCTAGGCTACCATTATTGTTCAAAATCAGAAATGTCAATTTCATCTTACATGTACGAACCAATCAAACATATCACACGCCTCCTCTGTAGGCTGCCTGCCAATCACTGACGCCGTCTCAGAGCACGTGATAATGAATAATACGTCATGCATATTCACGAGGCTATATAGCCTGCGTTTGAACAATAATGGCAGCCCGTCCGACCAAGGCAAGTTCAGAACGTGAGCGTAGAAATTTGGCTTGGTGAACGAAGATGTGGTAAATCCTCCAATAATTCAATGACAGGAAGTGAGATTTCCCACCACTGAAATCAGGGGGTGATCACATTTATTAGAACAATAGGTTGACAATATGGTCCAAAATCATGCAGATAATCGATTACTTTAATGATTTTAGAGGTTGATCATATTTATTAGAATGACTGACTGACTGACTATTGTCCACAAAATTGGGGGGGGGGGGACTGAATTTGAATAGGGTGATTGAATTATTAGAGGACTTACCATCCTTGTTAATGATTTGTGGATTGATAGTTCTCTCCTCACTTCAGTATCACCTTTTTAAAACAAATCCATTCCTATATGCCTACAAGTATTCATTCATGCCTTCATTATTCCCCTAAAACATGGGTGTAACTCCATAAAAATGCATGAGACAATTTTCCAATAGCCTTTAATTTTACTAAATTGTAAGGCAGTGAAATAAACCTTGGATCCAGTCCACAGTATATATTGTGTTATGGTGAATATGTTCCGAATATGACTATTAAGAAATATAAGATTACATATCATAGTTTATATTCCATTTAATTCACCACCTCCCTCATGCCCATCATTATTGTCATATAATTATAACAGGGATAGAACAAGCCCGTGTTGGGCTTTATTCCCGCCAAAACATTTTGACCTAATATTTATTTCCAATGTAAATTATCTGGTGAATAAATTCTGATTCTGATTCTGATTCTGATAGTGATTGGTTGATCATCTCTCATTCGGTCACCTGACAGACATTACACATGTGTTCTGATTGGGTGGTTACATGAAATGTACATCCCAGACTCAGAAGAGAACGGTTACCCTCATCCATAAAGGCCAGTGTCCAATGCTAACTCCAGTACAGCAAAGGATATCTTCCAATTTCAAAACCATTGATTGGTCAATACAAGTTTTTAAACAGAAATCCAGTATTTTGACTGGCTGGTAGGGATATCTGGAAGACTATCCAGTCAATAATAGAGTTTTTTAAATGAAGCTAAGCATACTGAAATTGATGTTTGAAGAAAATTCTGTAAATTAGAAATATTTTCAGATTTTTTATTTAAACCAGTGTTATGCTTGAAAATAAATATACTATAAATTAATGTACTATTTCATATTTTTTATCACAGTAGCAAAAAATTATCAAGGTAAACTGTGTCTGCTCAGAAATATCCTGAGCATGTGACAGGTTCATCAATCATTAAGACTTTTTTTCATTTTTCACCATTTCCATAGTGTGCCACCACCAGATGAACCTATACACAGCCTACCTCCCGGACAGTGGTACAACAGTCCATACATCTCTCTGTGTGCACGTAACAGGAGAAATTCCCAAGAGATAGACAATAGATTTATCATAATCAAACAATCAATCTATAACTGTTCTTCTGTCACATATTTCTATTTTATCAGGATTATCTATTTTCTCGTTAATTGACATGGTAGAAATTTGTACATTTGATATATGAAATCCCACGATGATTAGAGATAGACGATATTAGATTAACACGATCATACATGTTTAACAAACAGTGTGAATGTTTATGATTCTGTTCAGGCCTAAATTAAAAAGGTGTTTGTTTGGGGTTACAGACCCTGGTCAGTGAGAATGGGTCGGTCGGTCGAAAATTTATTTTATTTTATTTTTTATTTTTTTATTGGGCAGTCAGTTTACTGTCTGTCTCAAATTACGATAACGTAGATGGGATTTTCGTGAAATATCGGAGCCAGTTTATCTCAAAGCATTGAAATTCTTCACAGTATCTATGTTATTTGTGCATTTTTATTCTGAAATTTACCAATACCTCACACGTGATTTTCATAGCGCCTACAATGATACAACATTGCAAGAAAACATTCTACTCTGAAAATAACATGCAAGGTATTGAAGATTTTCTTCGGTTCTGAACAGATTTCCTTCAAATTTCAGAATAAAAATGCACAAATCAAGTATAGATACTGTGGGGAATTTCAATTCTCTGAGGAGAACATATTGCTGAAAATCCCATCCCATCGCCATGCGAGACAGGCAATAGTTCCAAAAAGTAATAATTTATGAATCAGGTATTCCTCGTACTTAATGACAAAAAAAGGTACTGCATTTTGGATTTAACTGCTAAATATGTATGCCCTATAATGCAGCAGAAATTTATCCCAAAATATCATGGCACGGATGCCTCAAGAACAACCGAGAAGCGTAACTTTTCGTTGAGTTGTTGTTGTTGTTCGACATAACGTTGGCTCCGTCCACGTTGCCGTCTTTGCATAGACAGCTACCCCTCTTCCTTCCATATTTCTGGGGATTATAGCCAATAGATATGACTTCTCTCGACGTAACTCGGTATGAAATCGACAACGGATGATAAATAATATATTCACGAAAAAACGTTATCACAGATCACCTAGCTGTTGTCACTTCCACCGGCCACTGCCGTCTCGGAATTTTCATTTCTCGTTCCGCGATGGTCGTACATCGATCAACAAAGAGACAAATATTTATCCTCGTTAACTAAACCGTACGGCAAACGTGCTTAAAGAGTTCATCCAATAGCGAAGTCTCCGAACTGTCCGTGTACGAGTAATTTGCCCTTGCCCGCTAGTAGGCGCTCGAGTCAGGGGGGAGAAAATGTGGGTTGGATAAGATGAAAAGAGATAGGTAGCCATCAAAACAGTGCAATATATTGAGCAAACGACATTTCCAATAACTTCAAAATTGGGTTCGGTGGCATGACGGACCACACTTGTCAATGTAATACTTTGTATTTGGCCATATTCACGTTCAATGCGACATTTTCTATTGTAACGCCAGTGACATCATTAGTATAATGCGTAATGTCCTTTGTTGACGTCATGATGCTGTCGCCATATCTGATTGTTGCATGACGTCACAATACAACGTTGCTAGAAGAAAGATACATTGTATGGGATTTTGTCCTCCCCGATTCAAACGTCCTCTGGCGGACAGGGGCAAATACTCTTATCATGACAGAATGGAAACTCCCGTATTGGCAACCCTAGTTGAATCTTCCTTTCTCATTTATTTGCACAGTGGCCATTTACGGTTGTTTTTCTTGGGGTGCACTCCGGAGATTCTTTTATTCGGCATGGAATAGACTATGGGTCCGTTTTTCGGCCACCAGTTGTCGCAAAACCTTCAACCCAAATCACTTATATGTATATATTTTCTGAAAGAGCATGATGAAACTATTATTTTAAGATATAACACTGCTATGTTATAGAAAATTTAACTCGAACATTCTCCTCCATGCTTGCTTCATTTTTCCTAGAAAACCCCTTAAAATGTCGAAAAATGGTCAAATTCGGCTCAATTTCCAGAAAAATCTGTAAGAGCGATTTCAATTAAACTTCTTACTCACGTTCCCTGGTCCGGTCTCAACTTAAAAAGGCAAAAAAAATGGGATGTTAACCTAACCGTTTTTTGTCAGATTTTCTTCCCGTAAATGAGTCCCGATTTTTAGGCACACCCAAGGGACATAACTGAGGCAGGACAAACTTTACTCCATGATCCCGATCAGCGTGTAGACGAAGCCAGCACTCGATTTGTACGTACTCGTTTGCAGCGATGATAATGCTGAATAGGATGGCATTATAGATATAAGCTATTAAGAAGACAAGAAGAATTATGATGTATTAGAACAAGGGCAGTCTATCGTATTATGAAATTAGAGAGGGGCCATTACTACGAAACTGCGGAGGACGACCTTGGCAAAAACGCAACACCACTGGGCCGCCATTTTTAACCATGCGCTCTGCTGTCGGGAACCCTCGTGTGACTTTGCTATGTTAAAAATTTTGAGGGCTCCCGATTGCCACTCAGCCCGGGAAATTAGCGAAGCTGTTCCCACGAGTTTTCGAACTATAAACGTTCGATTTTCTTCGACAGATTTAGGGGAACAAAAATATTCCAAAAAAATATTTCTTAAAAACTTTTGAGTCGCGGGGATATTGTTGGGTCGGTCGGGTTACCCCAAACAAACACCTTTTTAATTTAGGCCTCAGCTCTTTGCATTGTATAGTTTTTTTCACAGAATTGACATGGACATGCTGTTATAAATAGTGGATTTTTTTACTAGTGATATACATGTAGCATGAACAAAGAAGGAGTAATATGTTACTTTTGTGAAATAGAAAAATATTTTTTTCCCAATTCTACACAAATGCTGGGTTCTAATGTTTGCTATATACGATCATTAACCCTGCCCTACATGTCATGTATCTCTCTAACCACCTCCACAAATATGGCATACATACAGTGCTTATATTTTGAGCCTTAATGAGGTTGAAGCCATACAGAGTGCAATACATGTAGTGTACAAATTGGTACATGTACGGTATCTTGCAGTCATTTTCATCCAGACGGAGACAGGTGTTTCCAGGAATCCTACAGATCCCAAAGAAAGAAAATCTTTAATCCGCCCAACAAGAATAACAACTCTTCTATTTAAAACACAGGTCCACAGATTTGCTTTTTCAGTTCATAAAATGGCACTCAAAAAGTATGAATCAAACCATGTCCATTGACAGACATTAGTTCGGTACATACAAAATTCTGGACTCACCATGAAATTACCATGATCTCAGCAGAGATATACATGTACTTTCACCAGTCTACGCTTACGGATACATTTCAAACCAAACTTCGTGCAGAGGATCATTATGTATGATCTATCAAGCTCAACTTGTTTTAATGAATAATATCATATTGATTTATGTATATCAACAACCGGACAATCTAGCTGTGCTACTCTCCAAGCAGTTAAAGTAATTGCTCAGCGTACAGTGCACCCCAGTCAATAGAGCTGTGGAATCACCAACCAACAAACTCATTCAATGAATATACAACAAACAAACAATGTCATCTGCTGCATTGCTCAATATTGAAAACAAATAAACATATCATAAATTTGTTTATATAACTTATATTTGCCAGGTTTGTATGTTGTTTGTTAAAACAATGAGGCCTGGATACACGTGGAGTAGCATGGTATTAAAGAGTACCCAGGATCCGATACCTGCCAACAAGGACATGGATTTTGGTGGAAATGGGCTGATAAATTATTCAATGTCTAACTGATTATGATGGTACTGCAAAATTTGCAAGAGCTGTTGATTGCTCTCCTAGATTTTTATTGCGAGAGTGCCCACTCTTGTCGGTATTTCTCTCCATTAATTTTCTATTCTCAAGGAGAGTGACCAATAACTCTCCTGGGGAGAGGGGAGGGTGTTAGATGAGTGATGGCAAAGAAGATTAATCACATCCCTTGAAACTGAGAAAAATGATACTATCAAAATTTTCATTTTCATCATCACAATAAATGAAACAAAAATTATGTAAAATAGCATTGGGTTCTCCAGTGTAATGGATTCAAACAATTATGTAAAATAGCATTGGGTTCTCCAGTGTAATGGATTCATACAATTATGTAAAATAGCATTGGGTTCTCCAGTGTAATGGATTCAAACAATTATGTAAAATAGCATTGGGTTCTCCAGTGTAATGGATTCATACAATTATGTAAAATAGCATTGGGTTCTCCAGTGTAATGATTCATACAATTATGTAAAATAGCATTGGGTTCTCCAGTGTAATGGATTCATACAATTATGTAAAATAGCATTGGGTTCTCCAGTGTAATGGATTCATACAATTATGTAAAATAGCATTGGGTTCTCCAGTGTAATGGACTCATACAATTATGTAAAATAGCATTGGGTTCTCCAGTGTAATGGATTCATACAATTATGTAAAATAGCATTGGGTTCTCCAGTGTAATGGATTCATACAATTATGTAAAATAGCATTGGGTTCTCCAGTGTAATGGATTCATACAATTATGTAAAATAGCATTGGGTTCTCCAGTGTAATGGATTCATACAATTATGTAAAATAGCATTGGGTTCTCCAGTGTAATGGATTCATACAATTATGTAAAATAGCATTGGGTTCTCCAGTGTAATGGATTCATACAATTATGTAAAATAGCATTGGGTTCTCCAGTGTAATGGATTCATACAATTATGTAAAATAGCATTGGGTTCTCCAGTGTAATGGATTCATACAATTATGTAAAATAGCATTGGGTTCTCCAGTGTAATGGATTCATACAATTATGTAAAATAGCATTGGGTTCTCCAGTGTAATGGGATTCATACAATTATGTAAAAATAGCATGGGTTCTCCAGTGTAATGGATTCATACAATTATGTAAAATAGCATTGGGTTCTCCAGTGTAATGGATTCATACAATTATGTAAAATAGCATTGGGTTCTCCAGTGTAATGGATTCATACAATTATGTAAAAATAGCATTGGGTTCTCCAGTGTAATGGATCCATACAATTATGTAAAATAGCATTGGGTTCTCCAGTGTAATGGATTCATACAATTATGTAAAATAGCATTGGCCTCCAGTGTAATGGATTCATACAATTATAAAATAGCATTGGGTTCTCCAGTGTAATGGATCTCATACAATTATGTAAAATAGCATTGGGTTCTCCAGTGTAATGGATTCATACAATTATGTAAAATAGCACTGGGTTCTCCAGTGTAATGGATTCATACAATTATGTAAAATAGCATTGGGTTCTCCAGTGTAATGGATTCAAACAATTATGTAAAATAGCATTGGGTTCTCCAGTGTAATGGATTCATACAATTATGTAAAATAGCATTGGGTTCTCCAGTGTAATGGATTCATACAATTATGTAAAATAGCATTGGGTTCTCCAGTGTAATGGATTCATACAATTATGTAAAATAGCATTGGGTTCTCCAGTGTAATGGATTCATACAATTATGTAAAATAGCATTGGGTTCTCCAGTGTAATGGATTCAAACAATTATGTAAAATAGCATTGGGTTCTCCAGTGTAATGGATTCATACAATTATGTAAAATAGCATTGGGTTCTCCAGTGTAATGGATTCAAACAATTATGTAAAATAGCATTGGGTTCTCCAGTGTAATGGATTCATACAATTATGTAAAATAGCATTGGGTTCTCCAGTGTAATGGATTCATACAATTATGTAAAATAGCATTGGGTTCTCCAGTGTAATGGATTCATACATTTTTAGTGCAGACAGACAGACAGAAGCCATACTTGTGACAAGGCAATTAAAAATCTTGTAATAGGGCGTGTGGATGTCAAAATGGACCCATGGGTGACGGATTCCAAATTCAGAGTACATCAATGGTAGTGTACATGTACATGTAACTGCACACATCAAGCTGAGACACATGCCGATACATTAGCCTTATCTGTACTATCCGTGGAGCAGTTTAAGACAGGATTGAGATGACGTCTAAATATATATTGATTTTCACACTCCTACAATTTGTTCATCAATCATTCCATGCAGCAGGCAATTTTGGTTCTCGAAGGCAAAGGCGACAAACCGGATGCTAATGAAATCTTCTCCGATGAACATTCCACAGGTCACAGTGAATTTACTGGTATTGATGAATATGGCAACCTGGGCACCAGGGTAGATCTGCAATATATCTTTCAGACTCTTGACCACATGGCTTTAGTGCTGTTCTAATCCTGATGCAGAACATTATGTCCATTCTGATTGGATGTTTTTGTTATCTGCCAAGACAGTAACCTTCTTTGAAATCACAGTGCAGTCTCGCAAAGTGACTGCTGCTAGCCATAGTTATGATCAGCGACTTTTTGCGTATCTACATCCATGTACATGCTATCTACATGTAGGTTGATCTGGATTTGGAGTGAGTGATTGAATAGGATTTAATGTTGCTTTCAACATCGTTTCAGTAATATAGCGATGAAACAACTGAGCCCCACCCAGTCAAGTTGCATTCCTGCTCAGGGGTTATTCTAGCCCAAAATCTTTCATCTACTCAATTTGAGAATTTCCTAAAACTCAATTTTTCGGCGCGCCGTTGGCGCACCTATAATTTAAAAATACTCAATATTTTCATTGTTATCATCTTTTTGTACCAGAAACTCAATATATCCATGATTTTCATAGTTTCGGCTCAGAAACTCAATTATGCAAACATTTTCATAGGGGTAACTAAAAGAAATTCAAAACCGACATTTAAAAAGACCTGTTCATTGTACACGTAGATTGGTTCAGTAAATGCAGTCTACAGTTTTTGTATGTACAGGAATATCTAATTATTATCAGTATGTGACCATGCAATATAGAGTAAATGCTCTAATAATTCAAACATATTTTCTGTTTTATCGAGACTAAGATGTTTTTAAACAAACAAAATAACTAGGAGAATATGCCAGCTTGAAAATATGGAATTATAAAAAAAATATCCAAAGTGGGATATTTTATGATCTCAATTGGGATAGATATTTTATACCAATTGGTCCTTTCCTCTGATCTGGTAAAGGGTCATTTAGTGTGGGTTGCATGTAAAATGTTTGAAAAGTTGTCAATATTTTTAAATTAATACTCGATTATCAACCTGAAAACTTCCGTTTTCACTCTGTCCCTAAACCACAGTAAATGACCCTTACGGCGTAGCATTGTGCCGTATCGATTTTTTTCGGCGGTATCGGGTTGTACAGAATAGACTATACGACGACTGAAACAACATAGACTTTGTTATTTAGTGTAGTCTCTGATTGGCGTCAGACGATACCAGTTGAGAAAAATATTTTGCATCAGTTGATCCATGGAGCAGTAGGCATGGTTGATCGAACAATTTCATTCACATATTACTTTATTCACTGTGTGCTGTTGGTTTTCGGGCCGCTGGTTTGCGACTGCCCTCGTCCATGCTGTCAAAGTGTTTGTGGTGTGTTTCTATTAACGAGCACGCGCTCTCATATGTATACCACCCCTTGGCAGATCTTCGTAACGCGGTGTTTCATTGGGTAGTAATTCCAACGACATAATCACTTGTCCAATGAATAAGCGCAAGACTGAAGCCGTTCTCCTGCGTACCGTTCAGATTGCCAATATCACCTTTGTGCGGAGAGTTACACTGCGCCAGGAAACAACAACAACGACAACAGACGTCGGTTCGTGAACTCGGGACAAGATTCAAGGATTAAAATAAGTTTATTCAGATACAACTACACAACAATGAAGACCAGTAAATCAGCAAAACTCAATATTTTTTTCACGCGCAAGCGCGCGTAATGGGGAAAATTACGAGAAACTGAATTCGTCGAGGGAAAACTCAATTTGCAAAAGTCCTCAAAACTCAATTTCGGAAATTTCTCATCGGGATTACCACGATGAGAAAACGGCTAGAAAAACCCCTGCTGCTACTTCAAAGAAGAAATCTTTGAAGCAGCATGGAACCAGACACCCTCCATCCAACCCATAAAAAGCTGAGGACATCACACAAGACACGGTGCAATAAAGACAAGCGATATTGAGAGTTGTAGTGGTTGGAGAGGGTGTAGTGGTTGGAGGGGTGTAGTGGTTGGAGGGGGTGTAGTGGTTGGAGGTTTGCCTCAGGGTGGGGCACATGAAGGAGGGCACAAGGGTATATGGGATTGGGGTGGGTGGGGAAAGGAGTGTGGGAGGTGGTACATGGGTAAAAAGCTTTGAATATCTGGTAGCCAAGTTTTTACGTGGTGTTTCATGTCCCTAATTCCATGCTGCGGCCTTATACCAGCACACATCGCAAACAGCCTTATTCCCACTGGCCCTGCCGCAATGTTCCACACTCTTTAAATGGAGAAATGTAAAATCCAGGACCATTTGTGAATTCCTCATCAAAACTCTAAATCGGAAAACCACCACAATGCATTTGGTTAGCAATTATTTTGTAGTCTCCATCCCAAACAGCCCTGGGATTCTCGTTTGGAGATTTGATGAAGGCTTTACAAATGGTTCTGGATTTTACACTGGTGAATAAGGATGCAGTTAATGCCGTTTAATGAGAGCGGAACATTGCAGTAAAGGACGGTGGGGATGAAACCCTTTATGACCTGTGCTGATGTACATGTATATGGCTGATGCATGGCGTTAAGAACACAAGACATGATATAAAAACTTGGCTATTGGTACTGGGTACAATATACTTCCTGTCAAAATGCGTGCAAGAACTTGACTGAATATTGTACATGTGCATCCATGATGGATACAATAATCTAAATGATACAAACATGCACAATTCGATGTTAGAGCACAGATGACTGCCAGACATCTTCCTGGAGTAACGGATCCAACTCTAGGGTGCTTCAAGGTTAAGTATAACACAACCATATTGGTAACCCATAGAGGGTCTTCTGAAAATGATATTGGGAAACTTCCAACTACATGTAGTTTCAGCGTTCACCATTACACCCATGCTCGCTCCAATACCACACTAGGTCTGTACTTGTATTGTGCGCATTCTTCATTATCAAGGCCTCTCAAACCCCTGACCTACTTTTATGACCAATGAAATGATCATTTTCCTTACAACCAGGTTGTTAGCTAGAATTGAGTTTCAGGGCGTCTCACACCGCCAGAAAGAAAAAAATCCGGGTCCGCAACTCATGAGGGAGCAAAGCGACCAAGTAGCGTAGCGACCGAAGGGGGGAGAGTCCGAGAGGGGGTTCCCCCTCGCGGCGGCAGAAGATTTTTGATAATTGCCGTTTAAATTGATGGCGTCACTTTTTACCACCGTTATTCGGCTGTAAAGATTAGTAAAAAACTGAATATTGAGAGTAAAAAACTCAAAAGGTTACGTTTTGGACAAGAAATACTCAATATTTTTGACGAAACTCAATCCACGAATGGTGCAAATCATTTCAATGAGATGAAAACCATCGCCCATCCTTCGACAGTCTGGCTTAGTAGGTTTGGGGATTTCCAATTCTGAAAATAATTTCCGTGTCCACGAGTTCTTCTGGATTCCACCTTGACGTATGCTTCCAGTTACTAGCAATACCCGACGGCAAGGTTTCCGAGATATATTTTTGGGGCCGGGAATTGCCGATTCAATGACTTCGCATAATCAGAAGTCGTTAGCCAACGAGTATCAAGAAATTACCGGGCCCCGACTCCACAAGAGGTGGCGGGATTTTTTTTTTTTTTGCTGAAACTCGACGGCGAAAGACGTAAAGTTGAAGAGCGAGACAGCTGCTAGATCTTCTCCGGAGGTCGCCTGGTGATGTAAGGATTTTATAGCGTCTCTTGCAAGCGTTGTATGATAATTATCTTTGAATGTTTGTGTTAAGTTTGTCGCTCTTGTCGCTGTTGTTGTTGTTGCTGCAGACACGAGGTCCAAATTCAAGGGAGGTAACTTTGTTATACCAAATAAGTTGGAGGAAAAAATTGATTTCCTACAAACAATACCAGGGACTTGGAATCAATTTTTTTTTAGCTCTGTTTATTTTTTTCTACAAGTTCCTTATAGTACCAGTGGACTAGATTGGATAAACAACATTCTTTTCTATCCCACAATGTTTTTAATTTATGTCCAAATTTACTCTCTCCAATCTTATTTAATATCTTGAATGGTCTCAGATGTCTTATCAGTCATAAGCAACATAAATGATATTTTTAGCTCATTGACGTTTCACGTTCTTTGTATCTTCATTACCGCAAAAGACCATTTATACTATCGAATTGACACTAATTTGACACTAATTTCTGAGGCTCATTATGAGATGAAGTTGTTATTCTCGTTGGCTACTTTCCTACTTTTCAATGGTACTATAATTGTTATAATTGGGATGGATATGCAGGGTGGTAAAAAAATTCAAAACTCAATACAACTTAGTGGAGTGGCCGTAAAAACAGAAAAAAACTGAAATGGAGTCGAAAAAAACCCTCAATATTTTAACTAGGGTGGTAAAAATTTTGACGTCTATGAACCCCTGAAGACTTGAAGGGATATAAAGTAACATTTTAAACCTTTAGCTGCCATTTTACTTCTTAACAAGCGGACCAAAAGGGGGATTTTTTTTTCATTCAGTTGACGGACCCAAACAGACCCTAGCAGAATCCTTGTATTTATGTATCCTGAGAAACAAGTGCAGACCGGGGGACGTTTTTAACAATCGTGAACCCCAAACACGATCACCTAGCACAGGCTAGCGGAGAACCAGGTGTTAACATTGGTCAAAATTGAAGGAAACGATTTCTGTCTACATTTTTAGCCATCCTGGGGCGAACTTCTTCACCTGGTCTCCGACTGCGAGTACGTTTACAGTTTATATGGACGCATTTTTTTAATCATCGTGATACAGTTTGGGATAATTAAGCAGCCTAGTTTTGTTTTGAAGCTTCTTGTGATGTCGGACATCCTTCCCGTCTCATGCATAGGGATTTTAATACAATAATTATGAGTACCCGTCTCAGTTTGTCACCGCCCGTCTCAGCGTCTCACTGACTGACTGCCCGTCTCAAAGACGGGAAGACGTGTGGCTGGCTAATACTATGCTTACAACTCAGCCTCCGAGTTACATGTGCTGCCAATATATGGGGTAAAACGCAGGCGCAGATCATTTGTGTAGTCACATGACAACTGTATTTGGCCTGTATCTTGGAACTTAAAAACAAATGGGCCATTATCGTCAAGGGTTAGACCTGGAGGGAATATGACCAGGGAAAGCTTGGGCTTATATCATGATGATGATGCATTATACCACATCCCTGGACCAGGGGTCACAATTTTTTTTTCCAGTTGGTCGCCATTTGACGAGTAAGGCTAAAAATTTACTCGCCACATTGGCGACCTGATCTTTTATTCACTCGCCAATCCCTAACAACCTTTCGATGTAATAAAATGACAGACGAATCAGTCTTTCCAACAACATGATAATCCAGTGTTAGTTTGAAAAATAAAAGAGAAAAAAAGTACCCTCGAAATTTTGCGCGAACGAAGCGATCATTTGTGTGTTGCTTTCGCAAATCCGAAATGGCTTGAATGAAAAGTCGGTCAGGTGAAGCAAAAGTTTCAAACTCTTCTCTGCAAACTTTTATCACATGACGTGTGTCTTTCAACATTTAAATTTACTGAGCTGGTTTTACTTGACTACAATTGTTTTAGAAGCGACACTAAAGTCAAAACGCACATGTCGTGCTTCAGGCATACCATCGCATTGACGGACCATTTGGAGTCTTGACCTTGAACTTCCAAATTCCCGCCAAGTTTGTTTCATAGTATTTGTTTACGTTAATCTACTACGATGATATCATTGGCTGAGAACAGTCAGCAGGTCGTGAATTAACTTTTCTAGGGCGAGCACGTGATCTTATTGTGTCACGCCTGCACATGGTTTCAAGAGCGCGGATATTACATCAGACCACATGATCTCTATAAGGCCGTCCATAATAATAGTCCTGTTTCCCGTAACCCGACCGACCCCAAAAATCCGTTGGAAAAAGAAAAGTTTGAAGTCGGTAAAAAAATTTTTTAAGCTGACTCAGTTCGCAAGGGCACAAAACTCTGTTAGCGAGCGTGTCAACCGTTTTGACGTTCAAAACTAAAGAATGTGTCAGAAAATGAACAGGTACTCATGTTTTTTCTCCAAGCAAACGAACGTTCGACAGTCAGAAAATGAACACTACCCCGTCAGAAAAAGGAGCGTCAGAAAATGAACGTTCTTTTTCGAGCGTTCAAATCAGTATGGCTTATTGATAGCTGTCAGAATTTGCTGAAGGGCTCACAGTACAGCTATGGTATACTCTTTACTAGAACAAAAAACACTCAAAAAGGCAGCACATTTGAGACTTCACTGTATTTATTTTGCATGAGCTTTCGTGTTTTTTTCTTGTTTTTTTTTTTAAGAAAACGAGAACTATATAAAACTTCGGCAAAGAAATATCGCAACACTGATTTTGTTTTATTAAAAGTCTGATGCGACCAAACATCGTTAAGAATACAATAATGGGGTGAATTTTGTGAACAAGTGAATGAATTATGCTCCTTGAAATGTTCTATTTTGAAGAAATTTGATTGACGAATAAAGACTTCCTTATGATGGAAAAGTTGCTGAATTAAGCCCATTTGAATTACTAGAAGTATAAGACGATACTGAAGACTTCGTTGTGATGGAAAGCCACACATTATTATTTTGAGTAGCAAATTTGACAGATCTTCAATGTTAATATATTTGTTCATCGTTTTTGGTAAACCCCTCGCTGTCCCTCTTTGACCTTTCCGACCTGCACTGTATTGATCCTGTGCGAGGCTGTGTGAGGCGCTTGGGCCGCTACACACGAGGCCCTGGAAGGGGGCAGTGTTCAAACTTTGTCGGTGACATTCTCCGGGATATCAAGTTGTAATGTGTGTGCAAGTGAATTGCATCCGATTTCTTCACAGCAACTAGATTCTCCGTATGGGAAAAGCATGATGCATTCGCATACGTCTACGTGGCTTTTTCTGCACAACATTCTAGATTTTCCTGGCAGGCAGTATCACTGACACAACAGCATTTGAAACCTCAGTTTAACATTATCGTTTCAATTTATTACACACCTTGTTATTCGTTACCGGTATATTTTTAGGTGAAGCGGACAATAATCAACCGACCATTATTTGACGTCGAAAGTGGCCAGCACGAAAAGCCATGACGGACCAGACGCTTGTAATTTTGGACATATGTACATATAACTTTGATTTTATTATCGTATTTTGATCAATAAAGCTCTGGATGATCGATAAGAAATCTGGAGTACATTTCTCAAGCATTATTTGTTTGTGCATTAAAACATGAAGATCACAAACATATCTAATAGCATGTACGAGAAACATGCCGTATTTTTATTATTATCAACATTAAAGTCCACTTTATATGAAACAAACTTGAAATGATTGATGTGTTCATATCGCACGACGTAATAGTATAACCCCTCAGAGCCCCTCAATTTCCAACTGAAAATCCAAGCCTCGACAGGCTCTCCTTTGATATTTAAATTGTCAATGGCTACAATTGTCGGACTCCCCTCATCAATGTAACAATCTGTGTCCCCATTTACCTGGAGGTGTAGGAATGTGTTTATAGGCGTTTATTTTTAGCATGTGCAGCTGTGAAGTTCCTGCACAGCATATTTGTTTTAATAGTCTTTGCCACACTTCACAGCTTATCCTTCAGACAAAACTACGCGAAATGGAAGAATCCAAAGTCAGGATAGGGGTGTGCGGGATGATTAGGTTACCAGCAGAGGGAATTACCTGCACTTGTGCAGATTGGTGATGCCTTGTAAACGACGTCACGTGCAGCATGAAAATTTCACCCAGACTAGAAATGACACGTATTCATATGCAAATGAGATCGTCTGTAACAACATAGAATTGCCTGCCTGGGGGATACTTTGTCCCTTCTGAAGCCCAGATCAGCTGTGTGTGGGGATGCACCATTCATCAGCAAGAGGCAATCAAAGGGGGTTTCAAAAATACGTTGCCGTATTACGGGTTTGTGTGTTAATTACTGTGTTGCCCCTGTTGGTCTCTTATATAATTTTCACAACACCCTCATTCAAATTTGTTCTATCTTGGCTTTGTAGGCTTTTAATGGAAGAAAAGGAATGGAATATCCTACGTAGCATTGTGATCGTTTCACGTGGTCAAATTGCTGAATTGAAGGGTCGACAACAGCATTTTTATCGAATTGGTCGGTATCAATGGCGGATTTTGGATAGCCAGCGAAAACGACTTTTCTTATAGAAACAAAGATCAATTAACAGTTCTCTATTTTACAACATTCAATGATTTCAGATACATGTAATTAAGATAACATCTCCAGGTGGCGACAAAACACTGAAGCCATGACGGGACAAGTGGGCCCCTAACAGAGAAACAGTTCTATCGTTGTCCTTCCATATATCATCCGTTTATTGAACAAAATCGCAGGCATCGGACACACCACTCTAGGTTTTACATAATGCACTAAATAGATGTATATAAACAATGCAAAGCCCATTAAAAGTTACAATGAATTCTATAACAGAGGAAGGCCGCGCTGCGGGGAAAGTAGATTTGACCCAGCGCATTTTATAATAGTAACATCGGGATGGCAGTTTTCTGTATGTTGTTCATTTCTGCTGTGGAAATGAATATGAGAAAAAAAAAAAAAAAAAAAAAAAAAAAATCCCTGCCTACCTACCGACCCACTTTTTGGAGATGCCCGTTACGGGAAACAGGAATTTATTTTTGGATGGCCTAAATAGACTGGGCTTCCCCATGTCTGTATCGTCGGCATTATTCTCTGTCATTATTTCCTGTATATTTTAGGCCCGATTGGATTTCGCTGCCTGATAAACTAAACACAAAAATACTTTGGCGACTAAACACTTCATTAACCAAAAATTCACTCTCCACTTTGGCGTGTTACTCTATTTTTTAATCGACACATTGGCGAAGTGACTGAAAAATTCAGTCGCCAGTTGTCATTTTTTAGTCGCCATTGGCGAGTTGTCGACCGGATTTTGTGAGCACTGTGGACGATGCACTAAAATATTGTTGTCTACGTGTAGATGGTGATGTTGGGTGACTTGGATCCATCTGGAGTCAGAATCAATGCAATGGAAATGTGCAGTTCAATTTGAAATATGAAATAATCAATGTTGATCTTGCTTGCGTTTACAGTGTACTGTACATCATGCGGACGCACTTCTGTTAATGTAAGCTGGGTGGGACCATTACCGCAGTTGGAGTTACAGCACATTGTAGAGGTGTCAAGACAAATAAAACAGCTCTTATATCCTATTAGTCATCCCTAAGCCTTGCTGGTTTTTTCCTGTTCTCCTGATACATGTTTTGTACTTGCTCATGCAGACACAGTCCTGTAGATGCAACAGACTATAATTATCCTGACAGTGGCAGAAAATAAACCCAGGACTGTGGTATTGTACAAGAGTAACAACCCTGCTGCACGCAACTTGTCCGTTTCACTACCGAGTCTGAACTATATGCCTCTACAGATTTAGTCAGACAATCATGCTTTTAGACTATCCAGTTATATCCAGGCTTGAGTCTGAAGTGAGTTTGTGCCTTGGGTGTAAGCTATTTAGGGTGGGGTCTTTAGTAGTTGGCATAGTGATCCTGTCGCGATATTAGTGAAATAATGTTGAAAGCGACGTTAAATCCTATTCACTCACTCACTCACCTACATAGTGATCCCAAGAATGACTGAGAAAAGTCTGTCTGGTATTCTATGTTACAGGACAAATCCATATGCTGTGTGCTTTAGTTGCACACTCTGCAGATAACAGACAAGATACTTGAAAGATTTATATCACGTGGATTAAAACTGTCTGGCTTTTATGCCTTGCCCTCTTTAACAACCCCTTCATTTTGCCCAATTGCTATGAAGTGTGTTAGCTGGCAAACTCTGACCCTAAGATCGACAAAACCAATCATATTTCGCAAGATCTGCGGAACATGCAAGGGGATGTGATACATTTTTGCAATGCAGTCAATGCGCAGGCAATCAAACTTTTGCACTGTCTAATATAGCAGTGATGGCATGAAGCTTATTATTAACTGTTTGCAGGGTACCTGTCTGGGTACAACAATGAATCAGACAGACAGGCTTTTCAGTAATGTAGAAGCCTGGACAATAAAAGCTTACATGAAAAACCAACCTTTCAATCACTACCAGAGTCATACTTGTATGTGACTGGCTCTGGCATTGCTAAAAATAAAATGGTACATGAATGTGTCTGAAAACATGTGCACTTATTCAACTGTTAATAGCAAACAGAACTGCAGCATGTCCACCATGTACACGTCATGCCACATGTACACAGAGTTGAGTGAGCCAAGCTGAGGGATATAAGCGTGGTATCCCTTCATGCACTAATTAGCAGAATAATTGATATGAAAATTCAATAACACTGGTCATGCTTGTGGACAATATAACATGCAAGACTAGATCTCAAAGATTGATCACAGTATCACAAAGACGGTCTAGCATACATAATACATGCTTGTCCTCACAAAGCACACGCCAGCTTAGAAATTGGCTAAGATCCCAAACTGCATCCCTTTGATCATGTTAATGTTATGGGTGCCTCAAAGACATGGGACAACCAAACTGGGTTATCAGGCTTGCAGTTGTATCCTTCAACCGTAAAAAGGTTATACAAAATTGTCTCAAAATCTGCTACTTTTTTGTGCTAAATTGTTGTAGAGGTGATTATATAGACTTGTTTTACATTTTTGTATGTTTTCAAACTGCCCAAGGTTGGAAATAGCAGCAGTAAAGTGCGACAATTTCATGCCCCTTTCAAAACGGCGAAAGCTGTGACCGCTTGACCTGTGACGTCACAACCTGATTACGATCTCGCTCAAATGCCTGTTGTGAAGTCAAAATGTCAGCGACATCACGCTAGAACTCCCACAGTTGGGTGAATCTTTCGTAACAACGGCCGACGTCATAGACTATGACGTTTATGGCGCAATCGTAATCAGGTTGTGACGTCATGCACCAGATGTCACGGCTCCAATACGTTTTCCCCCACATGTGTGCTATTCATGTCCTAAAACCCACTTCGACGACATTATTTGAGAAAAAAATACTAATTTGTTGTTTGGAACACTACTGGGTATGTTTTTAGTGCAAAGTAGTATAGAGTCATTTGGTATAACCTTTAAAAAGGTAGTAACGTCACTAAAAAAATATTCAGCATATAACACATTTTGATAAAAGTTATTTAGTAGTCGAGATCAACTCATGGTGAATGTTTTTCTGGAACTTTATTTTTTAATATCACAGGCATTCAAATGACACTTCTGACATTCTATTGAAAACATAACAGCACAGGTCTGCACTTGGCTGAAGTGTCTGAGATGATGTCACAAAACATGCATCCGCATTCTGGGATACACAATCTTAGAACTGTTATCACACTGGGACAACTTCTAATCTGATGTCAAGGATACCGGGTCACATTATCTGACGTCATCTCCATCATTTCCAATTTTCATCTTGTTCAGTCGACGATTTGAAGAATCTAACAATACTGATCCCTATACAAAAGACTTCAAGACTTTTATTTTTAGCCAAAGGCGAAA
>JAVTVY010044912.1:0-19828 GCA_036873755.1 Hanleya hanleyi
TCAGAAGACCAGTTGGCCAAGCATAAGACAGGTCTCCGAACCCTAGTCCAGAAGCGGGTCCCTCAAACACAAAAGAAAAAGGTGTTACAGAAAGGCGGCTTTCTCGGGGCCATCTTAGCACCGTTGGCCGCTTCCGTGTTGGGTCCAGTATTGGGTGGACTCTTCGGCCGACAATGAACCGCACGAAAAAAATGGTCCTCGTCGAACCACGGTTCCTGCAAAACCTCCAATCACCCTACCCTGTCCCACCTACGGTGAAGACCATAAACAACCTCGATGGAGAGATGCAACAGATCTTACAGAGACCGGGGTTAAGCGACAGTGAGAAAGTACAACGGTACAATGAGACGCTTCAACGGTACATGACGTTCATGGACCAATACAAGACCCTGTCTACCCCAGCAACAGCACCACCACCACCACCACCACCACCACCACGCACACCCACCACGTGACAGACCACTTCCAGAGCCCTCGGCACCGCTCCAACAGCCGGGTCAGGTAGCCTCCACAGCCCCACAGTGGGTGGAAGACGAAGTGCTGAAGAGTGTACCTGCCTCGTTCAAGAAACAAGCTGGCCTGGTATTACAACGGATGAAACAGAATCCTAACATGACTTGGAATGATAAAGGCGAACTCCTGGTACAGAATCAGGTGGTCCCCGGCACCACATGACGGATTTAGTGAATGACTTGATGCGTCAACGCAGATCGCACACCGATCCTCGAGGATGGGAGGTCTTCGCTCAAGGCTTGAAAGACATGCATGTACCACAGGAATTGGTGGGGAACCCCCACCGCTGGGCCTTTATGCAGCAAACCCAGCAATCGCCAAGTCGTGCACCACGACTCTCACCACAACCTTCTTGGGAATCCGAATGGGAACCGGAGTCACCCCCAAAACTCCACCACCATCACAACGGGCACCTTCTTTTCAGACCTTTAAGAAACCACCCTCGATCAGGACACCCCACATCTCCAGAGCCGTGACACGTAGCAAGTCAACGCGACGAACACGACGCCGGACACAACCGCCCAAGGCGTGGAAGACCTATTAAAACCAACTGCAGCAGCAGGACAGCTCAGTCGCCATGTTTTACCTGACCCTACCCAGTAACAGTTCGCTGGATGTGTTTCCTGAGAACACCGTGGCCAAGTACGTCACCCAGTTACCGCAACCGTTACATTTACCTGGCCGCTGGGAATGTGCCCTCGTGGATATCCAATACCCTTACTCGTGGTACAACGTGCGAGCCAATGAAGTGTGGTACGAGGTCACCTACGAAGGCAAAAACACCCGGCTCACCCTGCCCGAAGGCCAATACGATACCCCCAAAGAGTTCATGGGTGGGCTGTCAAGACTGATGCATGATAAAGCGCTACGGGGGGTGACGGATAGTGCAACACGCCTGATAGCCTTGCGCTTCAAGAGAAACGTGTTCTTCGATGTCAACGTACACAACGACAAGGCACAGTTTACCGTCACCGATACCGTGAATGTGAAACTCAGTCCTACACTACAGCAAATGCTGGGTTTCGATCTACAGACGTTCGCTGGTCCCAACCAACACCATGGCGAGATGCCGATGGATATGAAGTCGGGTATGTACGGACTCTACGTCTACTCGGACGTGGTGGACAACCACATCGTGGGCGATATCAACACACCTCTGTTACGGGTGGTCCCCATTAAAAAGACGTATGGCGATCAAGTCACCCACAGTTTCAACCATATCATGTACCTGCCCGTACGGCATACCGACATCAACACGATCACGGTGGATATAAGAGATGACACGGGACGAGCGGTGGCATTCGAACGAGGAAAAGTGGTGCTGACACTTCATTTTCGACAAGCACGTGCTCCCCACTTTGCATAATGAAAGTACCTTACGAGTGCGATGCACGCAGCTATGCCGACTATTATGCCCAACAGGCCGGGGGTGGCTTTCCGGTCTTTAGCGGTGCACGCATGCAACGAGGACATGGACTGGGGAACATACTCGGCAGCATTGTGAAAACGTTCCTGCCCTTGGTGACGCGTGGGGTGAAAGCAATCGGCAAACAAGCGGTACGCAGTGGACTGCAAGTGGCCGGTGATGTCTTGGGGGGTACGGCACCCCGACAAGCCTTGAAACGACGGGCCAAAGAAGCGGGAGGCGTCTTGGTGGCCAAAGCACAACGCACCGTAGGGAATAAAAGAGCTGCCCCACCGAGATCACGCACCAGTCGACGACCGACCCAGCGACGACGCACATCCAAGAAGACCCGGGATATCTTTTCTTAAAACATGGCCTTAATCCACGCCGAGTCCTGCCCCTCCACCAACAGTGAATTTGATTTGTGGACCGTGCCGCCCACACAAACCAGTGTCGAACAAGGATTATGGGTGGAGCATCTCCCGCTCTCCAGCATCAACGAAACCGGGCCCATCGAGTTCACCATCAGTAATGCGGATACGGCCTATGTGGATTTAGCCCATACCTACTTGTATGTGAAAGCCAAGGTGGTCAATGGAGCTGGCAGCAGAATCGCTGACCAAGCAACGGTGGGCCCGACGAATCTCTGGCTGCACTCGATGTTTCAGCAGGTGGATATTTTTCTCAGCGACAAACTCATCAGTGACTCCACCAACACGTACCCCTATCGAGCCTACATCGAGACACTGTTGTCGTATGGCCGAGAGGCTAAAAATCTCAGCTGACAACCGCTTTATTCTACAAGGACACGCCCGAGCACATGGACACGGCGGACAATGGGGGATATAACAAACGGAAGGCTTTCACTGCGAACAATGCCTCGGTGGATATGATGGGTCGACTGCATGCAGACATGTTCATGCAAGACCGGTACCTCTTGAACAAGACCCCCATCAAAATCCGACTGATACGGGCGCCTCCCACCTTCGCCTTGATGGCCACTAACGTAGAGGGGCATGTAGCGGACTATAAGATTGTCATCCAAAACGCAGTCCTGTATGTCCGAAAAGTGAAACCGAATCCAGCCGTTCAATTGGGACACATGAAAGCCTTGGAAACAAAACCAGCCCAGTACCCTATCCGACGTGTGCAAACCAAAGTGTTCTCTATGCCTGCTGGAAATATGGGCGCCAACAAAGAAAACCTGTTCCTGGGGGAACTACCCAAGCGATTGATCCTGGCCTGTGTAGAAAATACCAGTTGCAGCGGAGCCTACCCAGAGAATCCGTTTGACTTTAAACATTTCGGCATCAATTTTGTGGCCCTGCATGTGGATGGACAACAGGTGCCAGCCACGGCCTTAACCCCGAGCTTTGGGCGGAGGAATTTCATTCGAGCCTATCAGAGCCTGTTTACAGCCACCGGTCAAATCAACCAGGACGAAGGGAATATGATCAGTCGGGAGGACTACGCGAACGGATACACGTTGTTCTGTTTCGATCTGACCCCACCTTAGAGAACGACCATCAGCTGGCCCTGACCAAGCAAGGCAATTTACGGTTGGAAATCCACTTTGCACGAGCCCTGGCGACCACCGTCAATGTGATCTGCTACGCCGAGTTTGACAACATCATTCAAGTGGACAAGGCGCGCAACGTCCTGTGTGACTTCTCCACCTAACATGGATACAGACCAGATAACCACCGTGCTGGAGAATGACCCAGAGACACGTAGGGTCTTTCAAGGGGTGTTCGCCCGAGATGTGTTTCCATTAGACCGTATGTATCCGGCTGCTTACGTTCTCAACACGGACCCGATGGATCGACCCGGTGAACACTGGGTGGCCGTGTACTTGACAGAACAGCAGGGGGAATACTTTGACCCGTACGGTCTGCCACCCCTCCATCCCGATTTAACAGACTTCATGGATCAAGGCACAGAGACGTGGTGTTGGAACAGTCAAACGTTGCAAAGCCTGACCAGTGGCGTGTGCGGACAATATTGCTTGTTTTACCTGTACCATCGATGCCGGGGAAGACCCTTATCTACTATCGTACAGATGTTTGACGAGTACCCCCAGGCCGAGGACCGCGATGTACTCGTCTATGACTGGGCCGCCCATCATTTCAATGTACAAGCCCCGTTCTGGGCTTAAGTTAATGACAAGCCCCTTGTTCTGGGCTTCAATGTACAAGCCCCTTGTTCTGGGCTTCAATGTACAAGCCCCTTGTTCTGGGCTTCAGTTAATTACAAGCCCCTTGTTCTGGGCTTGAGTTTTCACGTGGTTGTTCTCACGTTGTTGTTGTTCACTGAATGAAAAAAAAAAAAATGAGATCTCACCAAAAAACCTGTCTTGTGTGTTTTATTCCTAATGCATCAATGCCCAATGTGGAGATTCAGTCAAACTGAAATCAGTGGTGTAGGATGGGGTCAAAATGTAACCCATCAAGGTTAGAATGCAACAGCACTATAGTAAAAAATAGAGAGCCAATGAAATCAGCCTACAGACCAAGTACGTGTCTTTGGTCTAGGTTTGGAGCAGGCATTTCATTGAGGTACGTGTATACGGTGAGTGAAGAGACTCGTCCAACACGTATAGATTATGACTATAAGTTCTATGAGCATAATGCATGAAAGTGGCTTTGAACACCGTATTAGTCAATCAGTGGCCTAGAATGGAGCCAAAGGTAACCCATCCATGTCCAGAAAAACATTACCCGGGTGTACAAGAACCCAGATGTAGGCGCGGACGTCAGCGAAAGCACACCGTGAATACCCCAATTCCATTGGCTGATTGTTCGATCGCTGATTGGTTCTTTTTCTCGACCGCTGATTGGCTCTTTTTCTCGACCGCTGATTGGTCCAAATGGAACTGCCCATCTTTCCCAGGTTCATCTAGAATCCCCCCCTTCCCCCAAGTACAAAAGTCTCAAAAAGCCCAACCATATAGGGGTGAAGAACCATCCAATTTATATACATTTTATCGCTAACAATAAGAGGCTGAATAAAATGAAACACCGTAAATGATTCAAGTTTATTGAAATTATGGAATAAAACATGAAGGTTTCCGTAGACAGAAAGTACGCGCATTACATCACCGTGATCATATTTAATGTCAGTTCTGACAGGCGTATCCCATATCTAATTTCAGACAGTAAATTAAAGTTTAAACAAAAATTCAGAATAATCACTCGGACTTCATGTTGTTGACGGCTCTATATTTTGATTTAAGTTTAAGGTGTGTATACTTTGAATTTCAACACAGACTCACTGTTCCAATATGCATGTTTCACCAAAATCGGGGAAATGAAATGCAAGATTCAAATTGACTTGACACTTATGAGTTACCATCCCCCAGATTTTGGTGAAACTTGCACATTGGAACAGTGAGTCTGTGTTGAAACTCAAAGTATACACACCTTAAGCTTAAATCAAGCATTGGAAAGTGCATACAAAGTTTGAAATATATGTATTAAGGCAGTGGACCTAGATATGGACTTAGATATGATTTCAACAGACCACCATAGAATACCAGGCTTTATTTGCAGTTTACTCTGTGTAATAAAATCGTAAAAATTACAATAAATATTTTCCGACACTGTTCGCAATAGTCTTTCATTTGATGGAAACTTTACTTGAGGGTTTACGATCACTTTCCGGTTGACGTAAGATTACGTGCGTTATTAAAGAACCACATGCGCTTTTATTTACTGTACATATTTACAACATATAAATTTCTAAAGTTATCTGGTACAAAGGTGATGAAATGCTGGCGTCAAATCTTTAGTCTGATCCAAGGGTAACCTTGCCAGTTTTGCACTAGAAGATCATGTTATCTTTCCTCTGGCTAACCATTTACAGCGTTTTCTTCCAACACCATGTTTGACCAAATGGGCACCACAGGTTCCGATATTGAAATCCACTCATTATACCAACTGGGTGATCAGCTTCATCGACAATATTGCAAAGTCACAGACAGCCGAAATGGCATTAAATATTTACATATGTGACGGGTAGGAATTGTACTATTAAATGTCATTCATTTTTAGTCATATTCATTGTTAGGAGTAATTATAATATAGATTTGTCTATGCAGGGCATTTGGCCGTAGGCCGGTAAGTGGAGTCGACCCCTTAAGCGAACAGCTGTTGCGTTGCCATGAACAACGAGACGTACACAGTTGTCCGCTGCAGAATGCGTGGTTCGACGCATAACGTGTTCGTAACTTTTGTGCAAGTTTCACCAGAAAAACGGAGGTATGTTGTCTTAGTATTCGTACAAATTTGCTGCAAGAATATGCCTCATACATGTACGATATAAATGATCGCGTTTTTGGTGTGAATCTGATGGGAAATTTGGTGTTATTTCCAGTGTCTGGTGCGTTGGTCGATGAGTGGCTCGAGAGAAATCGCATCCGTGATGGTGAATGGCTGGTCAAACACATACGAATTATTACTGGGATAGAAATACCGCAGCTGGTCCGTCTTTTTGTGCCGTAAGATATACCCAAATGTCACATTCAATTTGAAGGCAGTGACCTGATCTGTAAAAATGTTTTCGGCGTAAGTAGGAAGATACGTTGATAAATGTCCCTGACACGCGCATCTTCAGGCAAGACTTCAACCGGAGGTACTGCTGGGTCCAAGGGAAAATCTTCTCCACGTCTCATGCTTTTCGTCTCATACAAGCGGATAGGCAAGCAAGGCAGGGATGCAGGCAGGGAGACAGGCAGGCTGGTCAGGTAAGTAGTGCATTGCATACTCTCCTTTCCCTAAAAATGGACTCCTTTTATAGCCAATTGACCTCATTTGCATATTTTCAAAAGGGGGGACAACAAACAGGCCGCCATTGTATGTTAGGGGTGGTCGGTTTCAAAATGGTGGACAATTGCACTTGTCTCACCTCCTCATTTGCATATTTTCAAAATGGCGGCTTGTAGTTGTGTGTTAGGGGTGGTCGGTTTCAAAATGGTGGCCAATTGCACTTGTCTCACCCCTCATTTGCATATTTTCAAAATGGCGGCTTGTTTTTGTATGTTAGGGTGGTGTGTTTCAAAATGGTGGACAATTGCACTTGTTTCACCCCAGCTCTCATTTGCATATTTTCAAAATGGCGGCTTGTTTGTGTGTGTTAGGGTGGTGTGTTTCAAAATGGCGGCCTGTTGTCCCTGAAAATATGCAAATGAGGTCTTTGGGTTTTTCCCCAAGGGTGGCTTAATTTTCAAAATGGCGGCTTGTTTTTTGTATGTTAGGGGTGGTGTGTTTCAAAATGGCGGCCTGTTGTCCCTGAAAATATGCAAATGAGGGCTGGGGTGAGGCAAGTGCAATTGTCCACCATTTTGAAACACACCACCCCTAACACACACAAACAAGCCGCCATTTTGAAAATATGCAAATGAGAGCTGGGGTGAAACAAGTGCAATTGTCCACCATTTTGAAACACACCACCCCTAACATACAAAAACAAGCCGCCATTTTGAAAATATGCAAATGAGGGCTGGGGTGAAACAAGTGCAATTGGCCACCATTTTGAAACCGACCACCCCTAACACACAACTACAAGCCGCCATTTTGAAAATATGCAAATGAGGAGGTGAGACAAGTGCAATTGTCCACCATTTTGAAACCGACCACCCCTAACATACAACTACAAGCCGCCATTTTGAAAATATGCAAATGAGGAGGTGAGACAAGTGCAATTGTCCACCATTTTGAAACCGACCACCCCTAACATACAAAAACAAGCCGCCATTTTGAAAATATGCAAATGATATGCACTCATTGACACCGGTGTCAATGAGTGCACATGACCTCATTTGCATATTTTCAAAATGGCGGTCACAAACAAGCCGCCATTTTGAAAATATGCAAATGAGGTGAATTTTGGAAAAATCCAGTGCAAGTGCACTCATAGGCCACGCCCCATTCACCTGCGCACAACGCCCCAATACTCCTCAAAACCGCCCCAATTTTAGGTTCTGCGCATGCGCATTGAGGCGCTATTAACTCCAAAGACTTGATGTATACTACTATCATACTCTCGCGTAGCCTGAGGAATAGTTATCCTTCACTTATCTGATGACATTCGAGTTCAACTTATCCAGAACTTTGGATCCGATAGAATCAGACAAGGGGTGGTACGGGTGTTGTTGACATCCTTAACGACCACTGGGCGTTTGACTGACAAAATGGCCGTCAGTTTTCATTTCAAGTCTTCATAACCGTGATTGAGCCAGTCTTTGTGTCAAAACACCAGGCCCCAAAGGTGAAATACATCGCACTGAACTTCTCTGATATCGTTTAATCATATGCATATTTTATTCTCAGGAAACGACGAAAATATGAAGAGAATAAAGAATGTATCATTCATCCAGATGATCCTTTTTGAGTCTTTATGTTACTCACCTTTCTGATTCACTATAGTAGAACCCACTAACTCTCACCGGCTGCACACCTATACCACCAGCTAAGGTATGGTAAGGTGCAGGATGTTTACCATATCTGACATTCGGTACATTAGGATGACAACCATTCACAAAGATCGTCCATGTCATCTATAGTCAAACTTTTGTATGATGTCTTTTAATAGTGCATCGCTGTTGCAGATAGGTGTGATGAATGGTCAGTTAAATAGATACACACACACTGGCTTCTCAGATCTCGGAACAGCTGGCTGCCTTCATTGCTTTTTTTTAATGATGCGAACAACCATATACCGTTGTCACATTTATATTTTTGACAGGATTTCTCTTATCAGAGGGAATTTTCGAATCGTTTCCGAAACTGTGATTGGCTAGATTTTCTTATGTTTCTTTCTCATCAGACCAATGGAATTCACGAATTTCTCTTTGAAAATTTGAACTGACCAATCAAATTCTTTATAATTGGAAGATATCTCGTGATGCAGTCGTTTATCCATTGGAAACATCGTGCTTGAGTGACCCACAGACACCGGTTAATCCCTTGGATTTCCTCGTTTTTTTAGTCATCGGGATGCCACCATCATGAACTTTCAATCCGTTTCTTCTTTCAGATCAGTGGACCGGCTGTGAAGTTTTATGCACTGGAAGAAGTTAACCAAGCTCTTATCGAATTGAAGGCTGGGAGGATCATGGGAAGAGCTCTTATTAAATTCGATTAGGCCATGGGTTACGTGGCTTGATCGAAATATTTTACGAGGAACTTTAAATCAAATACCCCTGAAATCTCACTGCCACAAGTAATAGGATCGGATAGCTCTGGTATTCGAGATTAGTGACTTCTCATCAACGTAAATCCCAATTTATGATTATTTTCTTCATTCCTCCGTCACTTCTGTGCTAATCTAAGACATGGGGTACTCTATGTTGAAGGGCATCCATAGCATAACATGATATTCTTCGATTTTTATTCCTTTTTCTGATGCGTATATAAATTTTGAAGGAAAATCCTTTTTGAGAAAAGAGCTGTCAGTCTCTACTTTATATCTCATAATGACAAGTATAGCTTGAAACCTAACAGATATCTTCAAGCCTTTGGTGATGTTTTGGGAAACAGCTTCCAAGATATCGCTCATACAGCTCATGCATCATCAACATGCCGGTGAGGCAATAAAAATGCCACTCATGAAGTTTATACTTCATCAACATGGAGATGAGGCAATCACAATGCCACTTATAAAGTATATGCGTCAAGAACATGGAGACGAGGCAATGAAAAGCCTCTCATTTTTATGCGTCACCAGCATGGAGATGAGGCAAACAAAATACAACACAAAAGTGTATGCTTCATCAGCATATATGAGGCAACGGAAATGCCACTTATAAAGTTTATACGTCATCAAGAAGAAGGTGAATCAATAAAAATTCCCAACTAGAATAAAATTACCCATTACAAATGTTCTTGTTAACAAGTGGCATTTTCCCGACATAGAATTGCATCATGAATTGTCCCCTTTTCATTGTTGTTTTCCATGTCTATACAATATTTGTGACCGTATTTACGTCGAACCGATAGGAAATGGAGATTGCGTCACGTAATACTGGGTCAAGTCTCTGTTCTATTGATCCATCCACCTCGTGACGGCATATTAGTTATTGTATGATATATAGACGTGGCTTAGAATCTCATTGAGAAATAAAGAACAACTAACTTGAAACGTGTTAAAGATATTGTTCACTATTTGGGTTCTTATATGTAAGTTGGTTCGTAAAGTATAGCAATACTCGAATCACGATATCGGACAGTCGCAGTAATCAACTCGACATTATTGGAGAACAAAACAATAAAGTCGGTGCCAAACTGGGTAACACCGCCAACAGCATCCCTACTTTGTCTATGTCTAACTTCAAAATTAACAGCGAGTGTGTTAATTAATTGAAGCAATTAGTGAAGTGATTATGGCAATCTGTGTACCAACCTTAGTAGCCACATCAACGATTTGACAACCTTGTAGGTTCCGGTATTTGGTCAAGATAATGGCAAACGGACTTCGAGGTAACTGCCGAGCTGGCCATTTCATTTCCTTACACACACATGCGGCGTCCACGAATTTCCTCGAAATTTCACTTGTTTGAATAGATGATTGCTGATAGTTGAAGATTTCAGCCTCCATGGAAATTGATTCAGTATTGAATTGTTCAAAATTAAAAATATCAGTTCGTGGAAAATGGTCGTAACCTAAAAATCTTCATGACCAAGTTCCCTCACCAGAGTCTTTTACATGTAACATTTTTAAGAAGCCGCTAGTATAGCCCTGAAATATCTTGTTATTGAGACTTTTTTTGACTGATGACGTCACGTCCAGTTATGACGTCACTTCCGAGGATGACGTGAGTCCCGGGATCAAAAGGGCAAATTTCCACGCGAATTTCTGTGATTTGTTTTTTAGAATATTGGGTATTGAAAAAAAACCCGGATAAATATGAAATATATTTTACCCACGGTTTGTTCGGTCAAATTGTTAAGCATGCTTCTTGTAATGCCAATGCTTATTGACAAAGAAAGAAAAAAGACCCCGAGCGTGAGAGTATAACGTCTCACTGGTTTACTGGATGAAGCTATTCGAGTGCGTTTGATTCGAACTATGGTTGACCTGAAAGTTAACTATATATTTTTATATTTCGAGCGTATGAATATGGCAATATTCTGTGTACTGAATTTCAAGACAAACGTCGTTGGTAGTGATTCGCTATGGTGAACTGGGAACGTGGTGTTTTACCCTTTCCTCCCAGAGTATACCAAAGTCATAGCAGTCGATAACTCCGTTAGAAACGATTTTAATTCCAATGATGTTTCTCAAAATACTGCTAAACATGGAGCACCAATCTAGGTAAACCAAGATGGTAAATCAGAGGAATACCATCTAGAGGTAACGCTATGAAAACTTCGTGCGAAATGTTCGCCAATATTCTACGAGCTCCCATAATAAGCCAATCACGACCATTTGAACCTTTTCGCTCTGACAATGATTGACGTTTACTTCAAGGAGATTAACATCTTCGCACGGCACAATCTTTTGATATTTTCTACCCCTAACAAAGCCAGACTTTTAGGTGGAAGTAAACTCTTTGATGTTTACGGACCCTGTCTGGAAATGATGCCATATTCAGGATAATGTTTATATATTAGCCCACGAGCTACCGTGTGTAATTACTGTGGGCGTGAGTAGTAGCGTTAGGCTAAATTGAGTCCTATTTCACCCGGATGTAGTGACGTCACGAGGAGGGTTTGAGGAGGAACCAGTGGCCGCCATCTTGAATTTTGTGGAAATGGTCCGATGGGGTTGAGTGAGGTACCAAAGTGAAGCGTTCGTGAAGGGGCATCTAATGGGCTGGGTGTGGGGTTGAAATATCGGCATTCTGCGCATGCGCGGTGGCCCAAGGGTATGGAAATAGACGTTTTGGAGCTAGGGGAGTCCCTAATGGACCGATGGGGTCGAGTGAGGTATCAAAGTGAAGCATTCGTGAAGGGGCATCTAATGGGATGGGTGTGGGGTTGAAATATCGGCATTCTGCGCATGCGCGGTGGCCCAAGGGTATGAAAATAGACGTTTTGGGATCGAGCGGGGTTTCTAATGGGCCGATGGAGGCGTATGAGGTATCCATGTGAAGCCTAGGTGAGGGGGCATCAGATGGGCTGGGTGGGTGCATGTAAAAAATTTTCTGAAAAAAAACGGAACACGGACTTTATCGAAAAATCCGGGAAAATGCCTATATGGGGTATGGGGGGTATATAGGTCGCCGGGCTTAACGGGGCTTGCCTATCAATAGAGTTATCTCCCCCTAGTTCCAGGGTGGGTGCATGTAAATTTTTTCCTGAAAAAATACGGAACACGGGCTTTATCCTAAATTACGGGAAAATGCCTATATGGTGTATGGGGGGTATAGGACCATCCTGGGAAACCTACTTCTATACATTTGCGGTAGGGTTGTTTGGATTTGTTTTCTTAGTCTCGTCATTTAGAACATGATAGGAAGTGTCCCGGCACGAATCGGTGAAATTTTTGAAAAAAGTCACCGAGACCCATATAGACCCATATAGTCCCATACTGTGGGTATAGGACCAATGTTTGTCCCACTGGGAAACCTACTTCTAGACATTTGCGGTATGGTTGTTTGGATTTGTTTTCTTAGTCTCGTCATTTAGAACATGATAGGAAGTGTCCCGGCACGAATCGGTGAAATTTTTGAAAAAAGTCACCGAGACCCATATAGACCCATATAGTCCCATACTGGGGGTATAAGACCAATGTTTGTCCCCCTGGGAAACCTACTTCTAGACATTTGCGGTAGGGTTGTTTGAATTTGTTTTTCACGTCTCGTCAAGACAAACATGATAGGAAGTGTCCCGGAGCGAAACGGTGAAATTTTTGAAAAAAGTCACCGCGGCCTGGGTAGGCCCATAGGCCTATACTGCATGGCTATGGGTGTATAGGTCCATACGGGGTGGACGTTTTGGAGTCTAGTTGGGCCACTAATGGTCCGATGGGGTCGAGTGAGGTCTTATTTTGAAGCTCTCACGCAGGAGCACTTGACTACACTAATGCTTCGTACGTTGTCAATAGTCTGCGCATGCGCAGCCTGGCCGTAGTATAGAAAGCAGGCATTTTTGGGGGTGTGTGTGGGTGTGTTTGGGTTAGAGATGGGCTATTCACGGATCGAATGGGTCGTGTGAGGCATCCATGTGAAGCCTATGTGAGGGAGCCTCTGATGGCGTGGGTGTGGGGTTGAAATATCGTCATTCTGCGCATGCGCGGTAGCCCAAGGGGTATGGACATAGACGTTTTTGTGGTCTAGTCGAGCCCCTCATGGGCCTATTGGGTCGAGTGAGGTATCCATGTGAAGCCTAGGTGAGGGGGCTAGACCAGGGTGTCGTTTCCATTCTGCTGCGCAGGTCACGTGGGTTGTGACGTCACTTCCGGTTGGGGTGAATGGGGCGTGACCGTTGGACATGTCTAGACTTGTCTGTGTCTGTCATGTACTGGGGTTTTCTCCCACAATGGCGTTCACCTTCGGACGTGGTTTGGTGGGTCTGCGCAAGTGTGTGTGACGTCACTTCCGGGTTTTTTCAGAATGCTCAAACACTACCTCCAACTTTCCCGGCCCCGGCTCCGACCCGCACCGGCCGCAGCGCGCGCGCGGCATCATCCGGCACGCAGCGCGCGCGCGCGGGTTCTCCGGAAGTGCGCGGCATCACCGGCAGTGCGCGGATGCATGTCGGATCAAAAAGTCAAAGGTCACATCCAAGTCAAAAGGTCTCCCTTTCGGCAAGGTTCGGAAGGGACAATGTTGCGGCATCGATATATACAGAGCTTGAACCCCAAAAAGGGGATTGTAAATGAACCTGGGAAGGATGGGCAGGTCCATTTGGACCAATCAGCGGTCGAGAAAAAAGAGCCAATGAGCGATTGATAAAAGAACCAATGGACGGGTACTAGGTACACGTCTACGCCTACATCCGGGTACTTGTCGCCTACGTCCGCGCTTACATCCTGGTTCTTGTACACGCGGGTAATGTTTTCTGGACATGGATGGGTTACCTTTGGCTCCATTCTAGGCCACTGATTGGCTAATACGGTGTTCAAAACCAGTTTCATGCATTATGCTCATATAACTTATAGTAGTGTTGGACGAGTCTTCACTCACCATCTTCCTTTACACGCACCTCAATGAAATGCCCGCTCCAAACCTAGACCAAAACACGTACTTGGTCTGTGGGCTGATTTCATTGGCTCTCTATTTTACTATAGTGCTCTTGCATTCTAACATTGATGGGTTACATTTTGGCTCCATCCTACACCACTGATTTCAATTTGACTGAATCTCCACATTGGGCATTTATGCATTATGAATAAAACACACAAGACAGGGTTTTTTTGGTGAGATCTCATTTTTTTTATTCAGTGAACAACAACAACGTGAGAACAACCACGTGAAAACTGAAGCCCAGAACAAGGGGCTTGTACGTTGAAAGAACTGAAGCCCAGGACAGGGGGCTTGTAAACTGAAGCCCAGAACAGGGGGCTTGTAAACTTAAGCCCAGAACAGCGGGCGTGTGTACATTGAAAGAATTCAAGCCCAGAACGGGGCTTGTACATTGAAACGATGGGCGGCCCAGTCATATACGAGTACATCGCGGTCCTCGGCCTTGGGGTACTCGTCAAACATCTGTACGATGGTAGATAAGGGTCTTCCCCGGCATCGATGGTACAGGTAAAACAAGCAATGTTGTCCGCACACGCTACTGGTCAGGCTTTGCAACGTTTCACTGCTCCAACACCACGTCTCTGTGCCTTGATCCATGAAGTCTGTTAAATCGGGATGGAGGGGTGGCAGGCCGTACGGGTCAAAGTATTCGCCCTGCTGTTCTGTCAAGTACACGGCCACCCAATGTTCACCGGGCCGATCCATCGGGTCCGTGTTGAGAACGTAAGCAGCAGGATACATACGGTCTAATGGGAACACATCTCGGGCGAACACCCCTTGAAACATCATACGTGTCTCTGGGTCATTCTCCAACACGGTGGTTATCTGGTCTGTATCCATGTTAGGTGGAGAAGTCACACAGGACGTTGCGCGCCTTGTCCACTTGAATGATGTTGTCAAACTCGGCGTAGCAGATCACATTGACGGTGCTCCGGAGGGATCGTTGAAAGTGGATTTCCAACCGTAAATTGTCTTGCTTGGCCAGGGCCAGCTGATGGTCGTTCTCTAAGGTGGGGGTCAGATCGAAACAGAACAACGTGTATCCGTTCCCGTAGTCCTCCCGACTGATGAAATTCCTTCGTCCTGGTTGATTTGACCGGTGGCTGTAAACAGGCTCTGATAGGCTCGAATGAAATTCGCGCGCCCAAAGTTCGGTGCTAAGGCCGTGGCTGGCACCTGTTGTCCATCCACATGCAGGGCCACAAAATTGATGCCGAAATGTTTAAAGTCAAACGGATTCTCTGGGTAGGCTCCACTGAAACTGGTATTTTCCACACAGGCCAGGATCAATCGCTTGGGTAGTTCCCCCAGGAACAGGTTTTCTTTGTTGGCGCTCATATTTCCAGCAGACACAGAGAACACTTTGGTTTGTACACGTCGGATAGGGTACTGGGTTGGTTTTGTTTCCAAGGCTTTCATGTGTCCCAATTGAACGGCTGGATTCGGTTTCACTTTTCGGACATACAGGACTGCGTCTTCGATGACAATCTTATAGTCAGCTGCATGCGCCTCTACGTTAGTGGCCATCAAGGCGAAGGTCGGAGGCGCCCGTATCAGTCGGATTTTGATGGGGATCTTGTTCAAGAGGTACCGGTCTTGCATGAACATGTCTGCGTGCAGTCGACCTATGAGATCCACCGCGACGCCGTTCGCGGTCAAAGCCTTCCGTTTGCTATATCCCGTATTGTCGTTCTCTGCGCCCATGTGCTCGGCTTTGTCCTGGTAGAATAAAGCGGCTGTCAGTTGAGATTTTTTAGCCTCTCGCCCATGCGACAACAGCTTCTCGATGTAGGCTCGATAGGGGTGCGTGTTGGTCGAGTCACTGATGAGTTTGTCGCTGAGAAATATATCCACCTGTTGAAACATCGAGTGCAGCCAGAGATTCGTCGGGCCCACCGTTGCTTGGTCGGCGATTCTGGTGCCATCTCCATTGACGATCTTGGCTTTCACATACAAGTAGGTATGGGCTAAATCCACATAGGTCGTATCCGCATTACTGATGGTGAACTCGATGGGCCCTGTTGCGTTGATGCTGGACAGCGGGAGATGCTCCACCCATAATCCTTGTTCGGCACTGGTCTGTGTGGGCGGGACGGTCCACAAATCAAATTCACTGTTGGTGGAGGGGCAGGACTCGGCGTGGATCAAGGACATGTTTTAAGAAAAGATATCCCGGGTCTTCGATGTGCGTCGTCGCTGGGTCGGTCGTCGACTGGTGCGTGGTCTCTGTGGTGCAGGTCTTTTATTCCCTACGGTGCGTTGTGCTTTGGCCACCAAGACGCCTCCCGCTTCTTTGGCCCGCCGTTTCAAGGCTTCTTTGGGTGCCGTACCCCCCAAGACATCACCGGCCACTTGCAGTCCACTGCGTACCGCTTGTTTGCCGATTGCTTTCACCCCACGCGTCACCAAGGGCAGGAACGTTTTGACGATGCTCCCGAGTATGTTCCCCAGTCCATGTCCACGTTGCATGCGTGCACCACTAAAAACCGGAAAGCCACCCCCGGCCTGTTGGGCATAATAGTCCATATAGCTGCGTGCATCGCACTCGTAAGGCACCTTCATTATACAAACTGGGTAGCACGTGCTTGTCGAAAATGAAGTGTCAGCACCACTTTCCCGCGTTCGAATGCCACCGGTCGTCCCGTGTCATCTCTTATATCCACCGTGATCGTGTTGATGTGTGTTTGTCGTACGGGCAGGTAGAGCATGTGGGTGAAACTGTGGGTGACTTGATCTCCATACAACTTTTTAATGGGCACCACCCGTAACAGAGGTGTGTTGATATCGCCCACGATGTGGTTGTCCACCACGTCCGAGTAGACGTAGAGTCCGTACATACCCGACTTCATATCCATCGGGATCTCGCCTTGGTGGGCGGTGGGACCAGCGAACGTCCGTAGATCGAAGCCCAGCATTTGCTGTAGGATAGGACTCAGTACGACACTCGCGTTGGCGGTGACGACAAGCTCTGCCTTGTCGTTGTGTGCGTTGTAATCGAAGTTCACGTGATTCTTGAAGGGATAGGCTTTGATGGGTTTTGAAGTATTCGTGACCTCCCGTAGAGCCTTATAATGCAACAGTCTTGACAGCCCACCCATGAACTCCTTGGGAGTATCGTATTGGCCTTCGGGGAGGGTGAGTCGGGTGCCTTTTCCTTCGTAGGTCACCTCGTACCACACTTCATTGGCTCGCACGTTGTACCACGAGTAAGGGTATTGGATATCCACGAGGCCACATTCCCATCGTCCAGGTAAATGCAACGGTTGCGGTAACTGGGTCACGTACTTGGCCAAGGTGTTGTCAGGAAACACATCCAGCGAACTGTTACTGGGTAGGGTGAGGTAAAACATGGCGACTGAGCTGTCCTGCTGCTGCTGTTGGTTTTAATGGGTGTTCCAGGCCTTGGGCGATTGTGTCCGGGGTCGTGTTCGTCGCGTTGACTTGCTACGTGTCACGGCTCTGGAGGGTGTCCTGATCAAGGGTGGTTTTTTAAAGGTTTGAAAAGAAGGTGCCCGTTGTGGTGGTGGAGTTTTGGGGGGTGACTCCGGTTCCCATTCGGATTCCCAAGAAGGTAGTGGGCTACTAGGCGATTGCTGGGTTCGCTGCATAAAGGCCCAGCGGTGGGGGTTCCCCACCAATTCCTGTGGTACATGCATGTCTTGCAAGCCTTGAGCGAAGACCTCCCATCCTCGAGGATCCGTGTGCGATCTGCGTTTACGCATCAGGTCATTCACTAAATCCGTCATGTGGGTGCCGGGGACCACCTGATTCTGTACCAGTAGTTCGCCTTTATCATTCCAAGTCATGTTAGGATTCTGTTTCATCCGTTGTAATACCAGGCCAGCTTGTTTCTTGAACGATGCAAGTACACTCTTCAGCACTTCGTCTTCCACCCACTGTGGGGCTGTGGGGGCTACCTGACCCGGCTGTTGGAGCGGTGCTGAGGTCAGCGGTCTGTCACGTGGTGGTGGTGGTGGTGGTGGTGGTGGTGCTGCTGTTGCTGGGGTAGACAGGGTTTTGTATTAGTCCATGAACGTCATGTACCGTTGAAGCGTCTCATTGTACCGTTGTACTTTCTCACTGTCGCTTAACCCCGGTCTTTGTAAGATCTGTTGCATCTCTTCATCGAGGGTGTTTATGGTCTTCACCGTAGGTGGAACAGGGTAGGGCGATTGAAGGTTTTGAAGGAACCGTGGTTCGACGAGGACCATTTTTTTCGTGTGGTTCATTGTCGGCCGAAGGGTCCACCCAATACTGGACCCAACACGGAAGCGGCCAACGGTGCTAAGATGGCCCCGAGAAAGCCGCCTTTCTGTAACACCTTTTTCTTTTGTGTTTGAGGGACCCGCTTCTGGACTAAGGTTCGGAGACCTGTCTTATGCTTGGCCAACTTGGTCTTCTGAGCCGGAGTCAGTGGTGCGTTGCCTTTTAACAGGTTGTACCCGATCTCGCACAGACAGCGTACAAGGTCAGGGTCCGCACCGCGTACAATGGTTCGGACTAACTCGGGTGGGGCCGTCTTCAATACACGGAGCGTGGGAACGTGCTTCCGTACTCGCGCAGACATCCTGTACAACTAATGCTAGAACCCACAACTCTGCTCTTTTTATCTACCTCAGAGACAAAGTCAACCCTGCTGTGGTATTCATTCTTTTTATTATCCCCATCATCAAACACACACACTCCAGCTGGGGGCGCCACTGTGGGTGTGTTTACATTATTTTTGCAAGTACACGTGGTGGGTCTCTCCGGGAAAGATGCCGGTCCGTAGTCGAAGGTGGTCGAGGGTGGCTTGCTTGAGGTCGAAGAGCATATACCCGTGCTGAGGGGTTGTGGCATCTTTAAAGGCTTCTAACGCAAACGGTGTGCGGCCGGGATATATCTGTCTCGCCAGGTGCAGCAGTTGAGTGGTATCTCTCGGGTTTTTGAAGACCACCAGGTAGTGGGCATTTAAGCTGACGTTCCGATGTTCTTTGTTTTTACTGAACAGATTCTGCACAATGTAGATGATGCTGAGCCGTCGATGGTGGCTGCCTTTGGTAAAGAGTTGGGTGACCCGCGCATCCGTCTCCGCCATCAGATCATCCAGAACCACCAAGGTGTCGGGTTCCAAATCGGCCAGGTTGGGTAGGCCTTCCACGAACGTGATGCGGGGCATTGCTGCATACGCTTCATGCCATTCTCCGTAACACCACACGACTCGAGCAATAGGTGGGGTGATCATGCTGTCGGCGTGTTGAAGGAGCTTCCTGACGAAGTGCGTTTTGCCGGAGCCCGTCGGTCCTGCGATGACGCAAGTGAAGGGATGCTGCCAACGGGGGTCCATGGTTGGAGGTGTATCCGTTGTCGTGGTAACCCGCTCTTGTAAATTTGGTACGAGTTAACTGGAGTGGTGGGTACAACGTCGGTCGTCGTTGTCTGTTCACTGTCAGGGATGATGATGGTGGTGGGTACAACGTCGGTCGTCGTTGTCGGTTCACTGTGAGGGATGAAATCCGGTGGGTCTTCAGACGTAGTAGGTGTACTTGATGTAGGTGTAGAGCTTGGTGTGGAGCTCGACGTGGCTGGTACACGGGGTGTGGTGGGTACTGGGCTCGATACAGGATTGACTGGTGCTACCTGTAGACCGGTTTCACTGTTGGGTGGTGTTCTCAGTTGGTTAAGTAACGTGCTGACATAGGCTACGTCGTAAAACACACCTCCGTACAGCACACTCAGCAGGGTTA
>JAVTVY010044913.1:0-20562 GCA_036873755.1 Hanleya hanleyi
GATGCCCCTTCACCTAGGCTTCACTTTGATGCCTCATACGACCCCATTGCACCATTATTGGCTTCGCTAGCTCCCAACACGGCTATTTCCATACCCTTGGGCCACCGCGCATGCGCAGAATGGTGACAACGCCCAAACCGCTAGTCCAGTCAGATGCCCCTTCACATAAGCTTCACTTTAATACCTAACTCGATCCCATTGGACCATCAGGGGCTCCCCTAGCTCCAAAACGGCTATTTCCATACCCTTCGGCCACCGCGCATGCGCAGAATGGCGATATTTCAATCCCACACCCAGCCCATTAGATGCCCCTTTACCTAAGCTTCACTTTGATACCTCACTCGTCCCCATTGGTCCATTAGTGGCTCCCCTAGCTCCAACACGGCTATTTCCACACGGTTGGTCCACACGAGTTGTCTCCCTTGCGTCAGTGTGTGCAGATGGCGCTACTGTCGACGCCGTGATATGGAAAGGGCATACCCACACCATCCTGGAGCCGCCATCTTGTTTGTTGTTTTCTTGCGGAGATACACGGGACAATAAACACTCGACCCTAGGGTGGTACAGATGCTAGACTGATCCTATTAACATGGTACAACACCTATAGATTATGTTTATTATTATTATATGGCTTAGAGGTTTTTTTGAGGGTAATGTGAGGGTTTTTTCTCCCCGTGACGTCCTCACCGCCTCGTTTGCTCCCTTGCGCCGTCTAAAAACACCGCCATTTTACAAGTAATTAATTAAAATTAATTAATTAATTTATTTATTTGAAATACTAGTACCCATCCTCCGTATGGCAGAACTGTACAACCCAGAACAAGTCTAGACATGCCTTGATCACGTGATCGTCATGGGGAAACCCCCACTGGGGAATCCCCCGAAAAGTTCCGCCACACTCCGCCACCGGGGGGAACAAAAAAGTAGGTCAAGTTGACTCGTAAAGGGTTTACACTACTACTTACGTTATTAAAGCCAAAAATACATTTCTTCAATTCTGCACATCTGTGTTTCGTAGAGAATAATTTCTTTGTCAGGGTTTTTTTTGGTATTAAATAGATCTAAATTACAACACATTGAACCAAAATAATATCTCCAAAAATGTCGCGGCAATTATGGGGGATTGATAACAATATATCATAATTGTTATATATTCACAAATCCAGCCTGAAATGCTTTACGGAGAAGTCAACAATGGACGAAAGATCCATTTCAAACGTCTATCGACGCTGCGTTTCGTCAATGTGGGCGTTAACCTGGATATATATTTTTGGTAAGAAATTGAGATTTTTGTGCGGAATTAATTTTTAGTAAATTTTTTGCTTCAGTAACGTAAGAGCTAAATGAGTTCTCATAAAAACGTTATTAGCTATGTTTGAAATCCCATTATATATAGTTTGAAATACCAGAATCAATTTCGTACATATGCTCCATGAAAATAGCCGAAATAGTGTTGGTTATGGCGACACTTTGCGCGGGCATTTTTCAGACAATTGCAATGTATATTATACTCTGTGAACATGTAAAAAAGTTTATTTTGAATGGTCAAAGCGCCATGAATCTTATGAACAATATATGTGGTAATTTCAAATCCTATTGTGAATGATTATGAAGTACGTACCTGAAGAAAATTAGCTCCAAGTGTCTTCCAGGCTAGGGTCTAATGGATATCAGGTCATATACAATCAGCTATACCTGATCAAATGATTGACGAGTCATGACAAGCCACGTAAACCGTACGAATAACCTAGGACGTAATAATGAAAGTTCCGGTATTACAAACTAGTACACTAGTTTTTGCAGGACGAACATACAGGTCAAATGCAGTTGGTATTGATTAAACAGGTTAGGGTCAATCCATACCTTCCCATACAAACGTTTTTTAACTAATATCTCATAATTGTGTGGAAGTTTTTATTTTCTATCTGTTAACTTTATCCGCATATGTTTATTATTGATGCCGTATTGATACATATGGTCATTATTGTTAAAATTCTATATCTTGTCCTTAATTGAATAGAATAATTGGGATTTATTGACCAGATCCTCTTGGCGCATGCACGTTGAACAACAGCATGCATGCAGCATGCGACACTCATCTTCACAAGTCCAAGGCCTGGACATTTTTGGTGATTCGAATGATTTCTTGAGTTCTTGCCTCTGTAACACAATCTCGTTCATTTCATCCCCCACGCTTGTTTGAATTATCATGTCGGTATCCCTAGCCTGCAGTGGTTTTTGCTTTGACTTCCGATGTCCATTTCAGCCCGACACTAAGGTACTGTTTGACCAGCGATGAGATTCAAACCTGCCAGATCTCATACCTCACAGCGGATTGATGTAATCAGCTAGCTTACCGCGTTCACTGATTGGTTTCATTGTAAACTGAGGTGTTAATTTATTGAACGCCTAAATTGCAACACTTATTGAACCCGTAATTGTATTCAAATTGTTAACTTCCATGTTCAATTTGAAACTTTAGCATCCAAATAAATAACGCAGATATTCGAATGCAGAGAGCATTATTGAACAACTTAATTTAACACTCGTATTAAAAGTTTGAACAATAGCATTCTAAACTCTAACATAAGTGTTCACAACTTTAACACGTGTGTTAAAAGTTCTGCATTTGGATACTTGCGTTAATGTTTTGAATGCTAAAGTTCAAAATTGAGCATGGAGATTAACAATTTGAACACAATTACGCGTTGAATAAGTGTTACAATTTAGGCGTTCAATAAGTTAACACCTCAGTTTACAGTGTTGATTTAGAGGAACCCCCTTGATCTATTTATATCCAGAACTGGTATGAGTAAGTAACCAATCCAGTGTATCAAGCGATACACTGGCTCGCGAGGATGGAGGCATTGTGCCCCATTAACCCAATGGACAATATTCCGAAACGTTCTCTATTTTCTAGACCCTTTTCTTACAGTTTGTTGTGAGTGAAAAACAAACTCAATAATCAAATTCGGCTTATTCCAAATAAATTCTAAGTCTGCATGGTTCAACATTTTTTACCCCATCATGCCGGGGGCATGTTACAAAACTTGCTTGAAGGGTTGATTTCTCGAAACTATGTTAGTATATTGACAGTTTAGTTACCCTATAATCGATCATACATATACCTAGATGTCTAAATGTTTCCCATGTGTCAATACAGTCCAGTGCAGAGCGCCCCAAACACCATCGGGTCTCCCCTGCCCTAACGAAGACATTACTGACGCGGAATTTTTAGTGATTAGATCAGTAATCTGTCTTCTTAACTTTAGCATTCAGGGCCTCAAATTCTTTGTTTATTGATCATGCTCAATATGTTTGTATTCTCCTTGGTCCTTGTGGCGAAAATACGGAACCGTAAAAGGGAAAAAGGGATACGGCAACAAAAAATCTTAGCACAATCTTATAATGAAAGTTCTGATTGTGCTGATGTCGGGTTTGAGTTGATCAATAAACTTAAAAAGTATGAATACCTAGATCTGACCTCTTCTACGTTGATATAAAACCTATAATTGGTTGTAAAATTTGCAATCCAATTATGTAAAAAATCATAGATCACTCGGAGCAGGAGTTTGGCCAACTTTGCTTGTTGAATCTGGCAATTTATGAAATGTCTGCCAATACACTCTTAAGAAAAAGGGTTCTAGGTACAACCCTAAAGGGTTCTTCAGCTTATAGCTGTGGGAGAACCCTTTAGGGTTCTAAGTAGAACCCTTTTTGAAGGGTTCTAGGTAGAACCCTTTGGAAAGGGTTCTACGTAGAACCCTTTTTTATCAAATGGTTCTAGGTAGAACCCTTTTGAAAGGGTTCTATGTAGAACCCTTTTCTGTCATATGGTTCTAGGTAGAACCCTTTCACAAAGGTTCTAGGTAGAACCCTTTTTGGCATATGGGTCTAGGTAGAACCCTTTGAATGAAAGCTTACACACCCTTTTATAGTTGGGTTCAAGCTTTAATATATTACACCGAACTAATGCACAAAATATTGTTTGAAATTGAAAGCAAGGAGAATAAGTTTGTCATGCATTCTAGTAGTCAAGGGCCAAAGTTAGTAATATTCGTCAAGGTCTCCAATAATTTGAACGCTTCATAACACTTGAGATGCTAATTCCAAAACAATATTCCATCCATGTACAACTCTAATTTGTTTTACACTGTGCAAAATTGTGCTCTTGAAGATGTTAGGAAAGAAAGTTCTGCACAATCGGAGATTTGGATTTTTATCTGAACGAGTTGAAAGGCAGAATAATTTATTAGAGACCTTACCATACACATGCATGAATCTGAATTTGCGTTGAAAGCTTTCTTGAATATTGCCTTAGAAATACATAGTTTGGGGTGTGATATCTCCATGATCCCAAGAATGATGAATAATTAAAAATACGACTGTTGATTTTGTTAGAGAAAAATATTTGTATTTATTGTGATAGATCTGGTTCCATTCAAAAAGATAGCAGAGAAAATCATGACCAGCAAATCTGATAAAAGAACTTTCACTTTCTCCTCAGACAAGTCCTCGCTCTCTGGTTACCACTGTTCAATATCATATTAAATGAGAATGTACATGCTGCTTTCAGAGTGTTCAATATTATGCCTCACATCAACCATGCAGGTTAGTTTGACACAAAAAGTTTGAAATGTGTCCATTGGGAGGAGACCTGTCCATTCAGTCCATCATTGATGTATCAACCCTGCTTACTCTGATCGGCACACATTTAATAAGAAAACAAACTTCTCCAGGAAGAGCATGGTCTTTTTTTAGTCCTTTGGGATACTCTACACCAAACACATACTATAAGGCAAATATGGCACTCGGACCGAATGAAATATCCATGGTGGCGTCATCATTCAGCACCTGAATATCATCCAAGTAAATGGACATCTTCTCTGCATTTACGGATTTCCTTCCCTGCAATTTTGCAGGACCATTACAGGAGTTGGAATTTGGAGAATCTGAAACAGATTAAAAATGCGATTGATTTGCAAGCCGATTTTATACCAGTGTCAAGAAGCTTAGACATGGAATAGTTAAACAGTGAAACATGTATAAGCCGATCATTCTTAGGACCAGATATATATATTCGATTTTGACAGAATTCTGGTTTATCAAGTTTCAAATACATGTTTACACTATACACACGCGAACAATAAATTGTGTTCCTCTTCAATAAACTATAATTTCAGTATTACTGGATGGTGTTTCACTTTCACACATTCATATGTATATGATTGAATTCACCTGGCAAATATTTAAAAAAAAAGCTGAATGCTACGAATGCTAGATAGAATAATCAAGATGTGTCCTCTCCAAACATCCAGAGGCATATATAAAAGCGTAGATAGGAAACAAGCAAAACATGTACTGGCACATATGTTCACACAGAAAATGTTAAGGCAGACATGTACTTTTGGGATGCAGATGTCATAGCTAGAAAGTTTTGTGTGTGTCAGCTTCACACACTCACGTGTATGTGCTAGACTTCACACAGAAAATGTTAAGACAGACATGTACTTTTGGGATACAGATTTTTGCTAGAAAGTTCTGTGTGTGTCAGCTTCACACACTCACGTGTATGTGCTAGACTTCACACAGAAAATGCCGAGGCAGACATGTACGTTTGAGATACAGATGTTAGCTAGAAAGTTCTGTGTGTGTCAGCTTCACACACTCACGTGTATGTGCTAGACTTCACACAGAAAATGTTAAGGCAGACATGTACGTTTGAGATACAGATGTTAGCTAGAAAGTTCTGTGTGTGTCAGCTTCACACACTCACCTGTATGTGCTAGACTTCACACAGAAAATGTTAAGGCAGACATGTACGTTTGAGATACAGATGTTAGCTAGAAAGTTCTGTGTGTGTCAGCTTCACACACTCACATTTATGTGCTAGATTCACACAGAAAATGTTAAGGCAGACATGTACGTTTGGGATACAGATGTTGGCTAGAAAGTTCTGTGTGTGTCAGATTCACACACTCACGTGTATGTGCTAGACTTCACACAAAAAATGTTAAGGCAGGAATGTACTTTTGGGATATAGATGCTAGCTAGAAAGTTATGTGTGTGTCAGCTTCACACACTCACGTGTATGTGCTAAACTTCACACAAAATATGTTACGGCAGACGTGTACTTTTGAGATACAGATGTTAGCTAGAAAGTCATGTGTGTCAGCTTCACACACCCGCGTGTATGTGCTAGACTTCACACAAAATGTTAAGGTAGACATGTACTTTTGGGATACAGATGTTAGCTAGAAAGTTATGTGTGTCAGCTTCACACTCACGTGTATGTGCTAGACTTCACACAAAAAATGTTAAGGTGGGCATGTACCTTTCATTCTCATACGCCAGCTTACATATGTTAATTTTCTTGAACCAATTTCACGAAAATGGTTACACAAAACAAACTGGATTGCAATTTTCAATACAAACTAGCTAATTGTTGCTTTGATAATATGCTTAAGACTCTTGATAAGTGAAGAACTAATTAGTAATAGACACAGAAAATATTTATGGATGACGACAGGCTAATAAACATGATGAATATCTGATCTGAGGCATTCATTTATCTTGCTGTGACTAATGTGGTCAGAAAAAAAGATTTAAAACTTACATGGCAATCTGACTTAGCTGATCAAAGAGGACTCGAATCAGCATGGTGTTTATCTTAGTCCTCCGTGAGCACTTCAGCTCTCCATCTTCAGTTTGGAGAGCCATATTCATTAATGGTGGGAAGCTCAAGAGTCCACATGTCCTTGGATTCTCCTGTTCAGGTCTCTCCCGCTCTGGTTCAGGAATAGATGGGTCAGCATTGGATGGTCCTGGCAATGATCTGAATAATAAATGTCGTTTCACATTGATTATAATACAGTAAACATAATTTGACATTATACTTTCTGTTCAGTATTGTTCAAATAAAGTAGGGTCTGGGGTCATTTACCATGGTATGTACATGTCCTTGAAGCACTTTACCCAACTTTTATTCCAAACTCTTACAATTATGTTTTCTTAAGAGGGCTCTCATTAATACACATGTAGAAAAATATATTTCTCATAATTTGTGAAATTGGTTAGTTGTATAATTTTCAATGCAGTAATATAAGTCCCAAGAGATCAGTTCAGAAACACTGGTACTTTACTCATCTGACATGGCATCATTCTTCTTCAAGTCTTCTAAGGCGTCAAGAAAAAGAGTTTGTTTTCGAATTGTTGGGAAGAGCCTCTCTGTCATCCTCTCAGTCATCCTGGAAAGTGTGGGGCCATCTATTTCATTCTCTGAAAACAGTACAGCAAAGGGGAAATCAAATTTGAGATCTGCACCTTCGTATGCATTTCATTCCCAACTAAAGGGTGGAAATACATTTCACCTAGAGTGGAGAATGAATTTCATGGCAGGCGAAATTTATTTTAACATGGGTGGAAATTCCCCCAAAAATAAACAAATACTTAATTGATAAATAAATCCAATGGCAGTTATGAGCTACTAAACTGGTTCAATTTAAGGGCAATGCTGAATATCCAAAGTGCATGTCCGATAAAATTCAAATTTTTTGTACTTAAACAAATTGTCTTTAAACTCCCTCAATAACAACTGAAGTTGTACGACATGAATAACAAATGTAACATGTAGTTACCATGATTATTTTTAAGTTATTCCACTCTATAAACCATGGCATAACTTGACATCATATACAAATTGATATGATGATCACGTAATTTGAAAATAAACATGATAATGAATATCTGAAATTTCCAATGATCTCGTCAATTCCTGTAATTATCCAGAAGAATTACTCGAGTATAATTAACGGCACGACAGACTTTTTCCTGGAACTTTTCAAAGTTCTCATTTTTCAACATTAATAGTTTCATTTTTCTGATTGACTGTTTACGCGCATTTAAAGTGCTAAGCTAATTCAATTAACAGTAGAAAATATCAATTAACATTGTAATTTTGCAGTTAAATTATATTAGAATTAGCAAGTGAAGGCAAACATGTGTTAAAAGTATGGCTATGAGAAATTGAAATATATCACATTTCTATAGGATTGTTATTACCGACCTAGAGCTCTGGTGAAGATAAAATGAACACTAAAATAGATAAGTGACTGTATACGTTGGACTGTAACGGTTAACTGTTATCTAAATCCCGGATGTAACCGAATCGAATCAGCAGGCCACTTGCCTGGGTCACTGGACACGTGGCACACAGCTGACCACGGTAGGCCTACGCTGTCCGCCAGGCATATTGTTCCTGGCGCGAGTTCTTTGTTCACCTCTTGTTGTTCTGTGAATAGTTTGACGCGGATGGTTGGTCTCATTCAACAAAAAAAAGTTTGGAAATTTAGAGGAACGGGGTATATGAAAAAATTAATAAACGTTCGTACGGTATTCGTATATTGAGAGATAGAATCTATGCGCCCCGATACACATGTTATATAAGCTAGCACACATGTACCCACGGCATGCCGGCCACAAAACTCTCGGAATTGTATTTGTAAATTAACCCGAATTACTGATCAACTGACGACACCATAGTCATTATTTAGGATGTTTGTAACTTCCGAAATTGATATACGTACCTTTGACTGTTCCATGTAGTCTTGCTCCTGGATTAATCTGAAAACTCGGGAAGTGTCCAACGCTCGTTGACTTATCAAAAATGAGACTTCAAGATGGCGGGGAGATGTCACATGACAAATTCGTTGGCGCGAAAACAAAAATGCCCGGATTTGATCCCCGAGGATGAAAGGGTTCTACCTAGAACCCTCAAAACTCGCAAAGAACCCTTTAGCGCAAAAGGGTTCTACCTAGAACCATCAGTGTTCGTGAAGAACCCTTGAAGAACCCTTTTTTCTTAGCGTGTACTCTGTCTATGCTGATCAAGAGAACCAACCAACCAACCAATCCACATATTCAAAGGCCAAATTTCAAGATTTTAAATGTTGCATCTTCATTATACCTGATGCCAAGTAAGATAAATTAAGATAATCAACTCCAAGACATTCAACTCTCAAGATTTCACAGTTCAACACAAGTGTGGATTTGAGAACAAAGATATTGGTAGGACAATACTATCACGAAGAAGCATCGCGATCTCTACAGTTCAGAAAAATATCAGTTGTCGACTGTTCAAAATCACGATCGATGTTGAGACAAATGCAGAATTCATTGTGCACGACCGAAGCACTGAGGCAGAAAACAGAGGTTATGGAGAGGTCACGCAAGTGTAGTGCACACATCAACATTAACAGACCGCTGGCATAGTAGGGGAGATTGGGGTCCACTGGGACCATTTTGCAAAAATCTCTGCTATTATTGTCCTGTAGAGTAGCTTTCTATGCTCTAGTTATAACTACTATTTGGTATGACATAATCATACAAAAAATTGTGAAATATCTGTTATACTTTTGTTCAGAATTCGTTTTTAAAAAGTAATAAAAAGTATCCCAGTTTGCCCCGGATATGGGATGCGATGGGACCAAGATCAAGATCCTCATGGTATTCATATGAACAGTCACAATCAAAGCGTGACTGAGATACATCATTTTAGATGACGACTCTATAACGAATATTATGGATTAAAAATACTGATCAGCGATACGGATTTGATATTTTTGGAACATCATGATATCTTGCCGGCATCATTGAAAACTGTTGACCGCTTCTCTCCTGCAGGAAACAAGCCTATGTTTATGTATACTATGATTGTCTTTTTGAATGTGGTGCTAATACTGTTATATGGAAAATGGAATAGGTCTTTGGATTATGGACGCGGATATTCTCTAATGAACGACGGCTGCATTATGAATGACGGACTAGACGCTCGTAATAATCGAAACACATTTTAAATCAAGTATACACTATTACGTTTTATAGGAGTTCAGAAGACTCAACAGCAATGGTAAAGTTAATTGCAATTGTAGACCCCTGCCTTAAATAAAATATTTCGCAGAGGTCAAATTTGGGGGGAAAAAATATTTTGTGCGATTCTCAAGCCAATGAAAGCATTTGGCTTTGAAAGTGTTAGTAAAACGCATCAAATTCGATAGGATGAGCCATAAGCACTATCTAGGTAACAAAATAATGCATTTTAGGGTGAGAGTTTTCAACATTTGATTACCATTGTCCCAGTCTGACCCGGCAAATGTGTCCCAGTCTACCCCGGGAGTATGATACATTCTGTTTTTTGAAAAAAAACAAAACAAAACACACACACACATCTGAGACAATAAATCGATATAATTAAATTGTAGCTTTGTCCATCCTCTCTCAGTAGTAACAAAACAGCAATAAAGTAGTGCTGAAAACTTGGTATATAACAAAATATTATCCTCAGACCTAAAAATTTACTTGGACTTGGATGACACTCAAATCGACGGGGTTGTCGTATGAGAGCGAACGGGCTTGAAATAGTTTTCTTTCATCACAATTATCTCTGTTCTACCAAGAAAGTCTTATTCGAAAAACAAGGAGTTAGGAGAGAAATCATGAAACGTAAGCTTATATTATTTAAATTGTAACAAAGTGTTGATGACGACGAGACGCTGCTTGTGGGCCTATTTCTTAGTAATGTCCTGGAGGATATCCGAAAAGGCCACACCTGACACCGTGCGCCTGATAAGTCAGCAGGTCTCGACATGCCGAAAAGTTACTTTAACATGTGGTCTGTGTGTGATAAAAACAACCCGCTATTTAATAATAAAAGTCCTTCAAACTAGAAAACGGTCTTAAATTAAACCTGGTATTTCATAACTGTAAACCAACATGCCATATGTACAGCGATCTACATTGAAGCTTCTGGTAAATCGACGGCCGCATATAACTTTATCAGTATTTTCGTTATTTTGGGATAACACTATCTTAGAATAGCACAAATTCTAGTGCTGAAAATTTGGTCGAGTCCCGTGCGGGATTCGAACCAGCGACCCCAGAGTCGGGCATCTAATCGCCAGCACTGTATGTCGGCGATCTAAACCACTTGGCCAACGGGCCTCCCACAATAATAGGAGGTAGCAGACCGGTAGTCTTGAAAGCGAACATACAGTACCCCTCTGATGATCGTAATGACACAGCTCCCAAAGCTGAATAGATATATTTTTGTCATTTAGAAAGTGATCGTATAACAGTATTTTCGTTATTTTGGGATAACACTATCTTAGAATAGCACAAATTCTAGTGCTGAAAATTTGGTCGAGTCCCGTGCGGGATTCGAACCAGCAACCCCAGAGTCGGGCACCTAATCGCCAGCACTGTATGTCGGCGATCTAAACCACTTGGCCAACGGGCCTCCCACAATAATAGGAGGTAGCAGACCGGTAGTCTTGAAAGCGAAAAAAAAGGATAACTTTATCGACCACAATTTCTTCGTTGTATTTATAGCCCATCACATTTTAAATGTATACTTGCAAGTGGTTTACTAAACTTGGTACACATAAACTGATGGTACCATATAAGCGTCAGATTCGACAATAGGTAGCTAGCCATCGTCCAAATTGTTTCTCCCTATGCGCTGAGTAAATAAATACAACTGCCCATATGGAATCAGGGTGAGTGAGCGAGTGAATATGATATAACGTCGCTTTCAACACTATTTCAGTCATATCATGCAACTATGGCTGGCGGAATGTTGCAATATTCTATGCCAACAAAATAAACTAATTCTCCTTTCTTTGAAGCTAAGAATCCTGTCTCTGATTGCAAAATTTCATGCATCTAGTGATATTCAATGATTCCAACTAAACATTCTACCTAAACATGAATGATTTAAAAAAAAAAAAATAGTTTAACACAATATATATTCAGTTCTTCGAATATAATATTCAATTCTTTGAATATAATATTCAGTTTTTTGAATATAATATTTGATTCTTTGAATATAATATTCAGTTCTTTGAATATAATATTCAATTCTTTGAATATAATATTCAATTCTTTGAATTCTTTGAATGGAGTATTCAATGTTCGGATTTTACATTCAATTCTCATTGGTAGTTAACACAGCCAATGGGCGGGCGTCTTCCCTTTCAGGTCGTCGCAAAAATGGCGAGTTCCTGAAACATAACGTTACCAGTTTTATCCTCTCCGTAATTTCTTCGGCCATCCCCATGTCACAATTGCTATAATGATAGCTGCTTTCACAGCTTATAAGCAAAGATTCTACCCACCTGGAAAACGTTGGCCAGGTGGACTGACTATACACAACTCCGCCATCTTACTTCGTTTATAGGCCGGTTTGTACGCCTAAATGTCATTGGTCAAGTAAAAGTTATCTCATGATTCCCTTTGAACATGTAAATATTATTGTTTGCAACGATTGAATACTATATTCAATGATTGAATAGTATATTCAATGATTGAATAGTATATTCAATGATTGAATAGTAATATTCAGTGAGTGAATACTTATTTTCAATAATTTAATACTTATATTCAATGATTGATAATTATATTCAATCATTGAATAATTATATTCAATCATTGAGTAATTATATTTAATCATTGAATAATTATATTCAATGATTTAACAATTATATTCAATCATTGAATATAAGTATTCAATCAATGAATAATTATATTCAATAATTGAATACTTATTTTCAATGCTATATATACTATATATCGGTTGAATTGAAAATATAAAACATTATTGAACATATATATTATATATTCGTAAAAATATTCGTAAATATTGAACGAATTGCTCGATTTTGTAATGTATAAAGTGATTAATAGGATAAAAGCGTGAAAAATTGAATATTGCAACAGCTGGCATGCCATACACAACGTTTGGTTCCTATTCCTTTCCACACCCGGAAACCACACGGTGAGGTCCAAATGAAATCACAGGCATTGGATGGCACATGTACAGATGCTGTATGCACGTGCATGAAGGAGTCCTCGGGGTCAGGCTGAGAAAAGCACGCAAGAGAAGTAGTATACAAAGCCCGAATTGATAGAATTGCTCCCCACTGCGCATGCGTGTGACGTCATTAACCTGGGAAAAAGGGTATGTGCGCATGCGTGATGGGGAGCAACGGGGAGCAGAGGTCAGTGAGTGCAAGATGTGGGAGGTGGGTACAAGATGGCCGCCATGTGGGAGGTGGGTACAAGATGGCCGCCATGTGGAAGGTGGGTACAAGATGGCCGCCATGTGGGAGGTGGGTACAAGATGGCCGCGAGTGTCAGTGAGTGCAAGATGTGGGAGGTGGGTACAAGATGGCCGCCGTGGGTGGTGGGTGGAACGAAAAAAAAAGTTCCGGCAAAAAAAAAAAAAAATGTATTCATCCGCGGTGATGCGGTTTGGCCGTGGTTTTGGCGGTAATTCGGTCTCGGGAAAAAGCTTCCGCGGAGAAAAAGTAGTCCCTAGATAAAATGGTCCGATTGGGTCGAGTGAGGTATCAAAGTGAAGCTTAGGTGAAGGGGCATCTAATGGGCTAGGTGTGGGGTTGAAATATCGGCATTCTGCGCATGCGCGGTGACCGAAGGGTATGAAAATAGCCTTTTTGGAGCTAGGGGAGCCCCTAGTGTACCGATGGGGTCGAGTGAGGTATCGATGTGAAGCATTCGTGAAGGGGCATCTGATGGGCTGGGTGTGGGGTTGAAATATCGGCATTCTGCGCATGCGCGGTTACCGAAGGGTATGGAAATAGCGGTTTTGGAGCTAGGGGAGTCCCTAATGGGCCAATGGAGTCGTAGGAGGTATCAAAGTGAAGCATTCGTGAAGGGGCATCTGATGGACTGGGCGTGGGGTTGAAATATCGGCATTCTACCATTGTATACAGGTGCCTTATACCATTGTATACAGGTGCCTTATACCATTGTATACAGGTACATCTGACCATTGTATACATGTGCCTTATACCATGGTATACAGGTGCCTTATACCATTGTATACAGGTGCCTTATACCATTGTATACAGCAGAAATTGTCTTTGTAACGTCTTATTGTGACATCATGGCATTATTGTTGTTTTGTGACACTGTGGAACTGTAAAAATTCCATGAATGGAAAAGAATGATAAAACCCATTAGTGCATAATATTGCTGAAATAATGCCAACAGAAAACTCAGAGTCAATTTAAATATTTATTTGTATTGAGCAAATTACAAGAATTTCGAAGAGAAAAGAGCCGAAATAATGTCTGTCTGTCCTGGAAATCAGCTGATCAGCAATAAATCGACATCTCCGTGACCTTCAAGGAGATTTTGACATTAGGTTTTACCCGCTTTTATCACAAATCATTATAAAGAAATTGTCACACCCGGTGAACTCCTGAAACCCACATCCTACCCTGCTAGTCTGGTGATAATAAAATTTAAAGATCACATGTCCAACACATACTCACATAATGAAAGCAAGAATCGAACTTGCGCACCCCTCGAGATGAAGGATACCGTCCATGTTTCATTTTTTTGAGGTGTACTGAAATGCTCTCTCTAATTTATGCCCCGGTATCTATTTTCACATATAGGTTGAAGATTTATATCGACACTGCTACACACTTTTCGACATGTGTTTTCACTTTCGATGAAAGCACAAAACAGTCTAAAAAATTCACCTACGCTAATATTTTCTGGTGTTTTGTAGAATATAGATTCGCGTTCATTTCTATTTCGTCAAGAAAAAATGTTTTGTAGAATATAGATTCGCGTTCATTTCTATTTCGTCAAGAAAAAATTTTCATCTCGAAAATTGGCAGATTGAAATCTAGCTTACCTGATAAAAGAAGTTTAGTCCAGATGTATACCTATATTTCCATACTCCCGGACGTTTGATGCATATCTGGGGGGCTGTTTTTTTCCTAGGTGGGATATAACACACCATGCATTTGTATGCTAATCGAAATTCAGATATTTCCATCGGTAAATCCCGTGTTCAGTATACCACGTGGATGAAATTCAATTCAATTCAATGTATTGTACAAAACACCTTTACGCACTAAACTATGAAGCTAATGATTTTGGTCAGCGGCACATAGATGTTCCCTGGTTTGGTGTTCACATCCCAGCGGTTTTCTGTTTCTTGGCTTGTCACGCATTTTTTCGAAATTCACAGATATTTCCATCTACATATCAGCTGAGCTAACCCCCTCAATTGCCTGTTAGCTCTCTTGTTGCTCACGGTGAGCAAACGTTTCAAGAAATTGATTTCAGTTCCCGCATAACGTCTTCTTCAAGTCCATTTTGAATAGTCGAGCGTATGAATCGAGTCAAAATAACATGCAATTCATTTGCCTGTCCGGTAAAACTGGTGAGTTGTTGGCTTGCGTTCGCCGCACACACACTGAGGATTTGGCCTCGCGAGACGAAAATAGTTTAATATTTTTTTCTCCCGCCTCGCGGTTCAGCCAATGAACTATTAGAAAAGCATATGTGTTTGCATATTAATAAAACCACGGGCGCCTAAAAAATGAACACATTTCATTACACTGTAGCGAATTGTTGCCATTGCACGTGTCAGTCAGTACGTTTTCATATCCACCTCAAATTGACACGGAGAATTTCATTGCCAGTAAAATTGTAAGTTCATTGCGGAAAGAATTGATATTGCATAAATTCCTGCGGGAAATAGGAAGTACACATATATAAAGAATATTGTCTTCACGTAAAAGTTTGTACATTTCAAAAAAATTTTTTCAAAACAAAACAAAAAAATGTGAAGTAAAACCCGTCCTTCGGATGGGAAATCTTCATACGTCAAGTCAACAAAATTTTATTTTTCAGGTAGTGGGTCGAGTGAGGTATCATATTGAAGCTGACGTGAAATGCTTCACAATGATACCTCACTCGACCCGATTGGACCATTAGGGACGCCTCTAACCTCAAAAAAAGATTATTTTGAAGATAATTATCAACATCCGGTGAATGAAGATTTTTTATTTTAGAGGTAGTGGGTCGAGTGAGGTACCAAATTGAAGCTGACGTGAAATGCTTCACAATGATACCTCACTCGACCCGATTGCACCACTAGGGGCTGCCCTAACTCCAATAAAGGCTATTTTGAATTTTCTGCGCATGCGCGAAGTCCAAAGGCTATGAAAATAGCCTTTTGGGGGTTAGAGGCGTCCCTAATGGGCCAATCGGGTCGAGTGAGGTATTAAATTGAAGGTGACGTGAAGGAGCATCTGATAGACTGGGTGTGGGCTTGAATTAGGGTAATTCTGCGCATGCGCGAAGATGATATCAAAAATATGAATCTTCAAAAATAGCCTTTTGGGGGTTAGAGGCGTCCCTAATGGACCAATCGGGTCGAGTGAGGTATCAAATTGAAGGTGACGTGAAGGAGCATCTGATGGACTGGTGTGGGTTGAACTAACAGCATTCTGCGCATGCGCAATCTTCAAAATATCCTTTTTTGGGTTAGAGGCGCCCCTAGTGGTCCAATGGAGACGAGTGAGGTATCAATGTGAAGCAAATCGAGGGAGGTCTTATTTTGAAGCTCTCGTGGAGGAGCACTTGACTACACTAATGGTTCGTCCGTGTTCAATAGTCTGCGCATGCGCAGTCTGGCCGTAGTAGCGAAAGGGGACATTTTGGGTGCTATGTAGGGGTGTGTTTGGGTTAGAGATGAGCTAATCACGGTTCGAATGGGTCGTGTGAGGTGTCAAAGTGAAGCTTGTGTGGGGTAGAGTCAGCATGGTGTGTTTTTGAATGCAAGTCGCGTCAATCTGCGCATGCGCAGTTGGTTGTATTAAGTAAAGTGGCCATTTTCGGACAGTACATGAAGGTATTTGAGATCGACATGGGCTATTCACGGTTCGAATGCGTCCTGGAAGGTGTCATCTTGTAGTTCTCGGGGTGTACATTCCGATTTTGAGGGATGTTCGCGTCATCGGTGACGTCATCGGTACGAGAAGTAGCGAAAGTGGACATTTTCGGGTAGTACATGAAGGTATTTGGGGTCGAGATGGGCTATTCACGGTTCGAATGCGTCCTGGAAGGTGTCATCTTGTAGTTCTCGGCGTGTACATTCCGATTTGAGGGGTGTCCGCGTCATCTGTGACGTCATTGATGACGTCATCGGTACGAGTAGTAGCGAAAGTGGACATTTTGTGGGTGCGTGAGGGTGAGTTTGGTGTAGAGATGCACCATCCTTAGTCCGAATGCGTCGTGTGAGGTGTCATTTTGTAGCTCTCGGGGTGTACACTCCGAATTGAGGCATGTCCCAAGCATCTGTGACGTCATCGATGACGTCATCAGTAGGAGTATTAGCGAAAGTGAGCCTTTTGGGGCAGTGCAGGAAGGTATTTGGTGTAGAGATGGACCATCCGCGTTGTGAATGCGTCGTGTGGGGTGTCATGTTGTAGCTCTCGGAGTATAGACCCTGATTTCAGGGATATTTATAGCATCTGTGACGTCATTGGTGACGTCATTAGTACAAGTTGTAGCGAAAGTGGGCATTTTTAGCAGTGAAGGATGTTATTTGGTGTAGAGATGGACCATCCGCGGTCCAAATGGACCGTGTGAGGTGTCATCTTGTAGCAACGCCCACCAACACCATTCTTAATGCTTCAACGCCCTGGTGAAATAGCCCAGAAGCTCTGATATCCCATGGAATTGTCACTAATTCTTCGAAATGCAGTGATGCCCGTCAACGCCCGTCGTTACACCTTAACACTCTAACATAACGCCATGATATAGACCAGAGAGAGAGAACAACAACAACAACAAGGATGACACATGAGAGAACAACAACAACAAGAAGTTTTTTCATATAGTTTATTTTCCCCAATGTTACGTCATACCCACGCTGGGGGAGCCGCGTTGGGTATATTTACAATTCAAGAAGATTCTTATCCAATCAGAGGCCACCATTTGCATGTTTCATATTCGTTCCTGTCAGTTAGATGTATTCTTGTCCAATCAGAAGTCTCCATTTCAGAAAGTGCCATCTGAACCGTTTATTCTAATCATCGTCGGGCAGGCCAGGATACCGTTGAGGCAACATATCCTCAGATAGTTGTTCTGAGTATCTATCAGTGCATCAGATTCTGAGTATCTATCAGTGCATGGGTGAATACTTTCATCCGATGGGGGTGGTGGTCAGTTTAACCACGAAGAACGCAACATTGGTCATTATCTCCACTATCCACTTGGTGTTACAATTCAAGAAGACTCTTGTCCAATCAGAGGCCACCATTTGCATCTGTCATATTCGTTCCTGTCCGTTAGATGTATTCTTGTCCAATCAGAACTCTTCATTTCAGAAAGTTCCATCTTCGGCCATGTTCGCTTTGAACCGTTTATTCTAATCATCATCGGGCAGCCCAGGATACCGTTGAGGCAACATATCCTCAGATAGTTGCTTGTGCATTCTGAGTATCTATCAGTGCCTGGGTGAATACATTCAGCCGATGGGTTGGTTGGTCAGCTTGGTCACGAAGAACGTAACATTGGTTACCCTCTCCACTTTCCACTTGGGGTTGGGGCGTTGTTGTTGGGTCCATTCCAAGGGATCCACGTTGGCCAGGTTCTCCAGCATCGTCTCTAGCGACGCCCGGTTAATGATGGTAAACGGTTGGTCAAATACCCGGATATTACTGCTCGGGTAAAAGTATCGGACTTGATCTGTCTCCTTATGCTGCAGCACATAACCAAACGCCAGATTTAATTTGAAGGACGTTGCTTGGTCATTGAAGATGGCTTCCACGTAGCTGCCTAGACGGGCGAGGTCGGTCAGTCGAAAATTGTAGATATCTTGAATAGGGCGATGACGGTAGAAACGGTGCCGTATCATGGTCCAATGGCGCCGATAGATGTCACTCACTGGATGGGCGCCCTGTAAGAGATCGCTAGGAACATTTATGGGCTCGTCCAGAAAATGTTCGATGTTATCAGGCGTATGACTCGAAACCGTAACGGTGGGGTCCGGCTGGATATCCAGGCCCTCCTGGACCGTGGGTATAGGCAGGCTCTTCGTCATCGTATCACCAGTGGCGTTCGTCTCTCCGGGTTCATCTTCACTGGGGCTGACCTTCCGCGGCTCCTCTTTAGTGGAAAGTTGTCGCCCAAACCGTAGAGACGGGGCATGCATCAAACGTTGGTGCTGTCTAAACCGACTGGGTCGTTTGAAGAGTCGACCACAATCATTACATAGTACCGTTGCACCCGCGTGAAGTACCCTCTCATGACGCAGTAAATGAGCCTCCCGATTGAATGACCGTGCGCAGGTTGTACAAGTATACCGAGCATCGTTGTGGGTGGAGGCCTCGTGGCGTCGTAAATTATTTAGACGAGTAAACAGCTTCTGGCAAGTTGTGCAAGTGAACATCTTGGTGGTTGACAGAGTGTCTGATGAAACGTCCAGGCCACTTCCCTTTTATAGCCCGCTAGCTGGTGATCTATTTTTAGCACACTCAGTTCAACTATCCCCAAGTCGAGGGCCGAGCCGTGACATCTTCGGTAACATCCGTGTATCTTCGGTCACCTCCGTACCGTCAACGATCAACATGTAGACATATAGAGTATGTACGGCATGTTATGGTATTCATCAGTGCATGAGTGACGCATTCAGCCGATGGGAGTGGTCGGTCAGCTTGGTAACGAAAAACGTAACATTGGTCACACTCTCCCCTATCCACTTGGTGTTGGGGCGTAGTTGTTGGGCCCATTCCAAGGGATCCACGGTGTCCAGTTTCTCCAGCATCGTCTCTAGCGACACTCGGTTAATGGTGGTAAACGGTTGGTCAAATACCCGGATGTTACTGTTCGGGTAAAAATATCGGACTTGGCCTGTCTCTTTATGCTGCAGCACATAACCAAACACCAGATTCAATTTGAAGGCCGTAGTTTGATCTTTGAAGATGGCTTCTACGTAGCTACGTAGACGGGCGAGGTCAGTCAGTCGGAAATTGTAGATATCTTGAATAGGGCGATGACGGTAGAAACAGTGCCGGATCATGGGCCAATGGCGCCGATAAATGTCACTCACTGGATGGTCTTCGTGTAACAGATCGCTGGGAACATTTATGGCTTCGTCCACGAAGTGTACTTTACCTTCCACGTCGTACAAAATCTGGCCCAAGGTCTTGTCGTCGGAATTTGACTGTTGAAGTAGGGCGACATCATCATCGGCCCTCGTGCGATGGGTGGGAGTTCCCCCTGTTTCGATATTGATGCCTACGGGCTCTTCTATCTGCAAACGTGGCTGCGGAACAGGGTGTCGTGTGCGTTGGTGTCGCAGCAACTGACTGGTCCGTTTGAAAAGCCGACCACATTCTTCGCATGGACGCTTGGGTACTTCATGGCGTGCACGTGTGTGGCGCTGTAAATGATCCGGGCGCTGAAACGACAGTGTACATATCGTACAGTTATACCGGGCGGTTCCTTCGTGCTTGGTAACCTCATGGCGGCGCAAGTCATGCAGACGAGTGAATGATTTCGAGCACGTAGTACAAGTGAACATCTTGGTGGTTGACAGAGTGTCTGATGAAACGGCCAGACCGCTTCCCTTTTATAGCACGCTAGCTGATATCATGTTCGGGCACTTCCGTGTCTCTTGTCAAAATACTCGCTTCTGATTGGACGAGAGCTCTGTGACGGATTTTAAATACTCGC
>JAVTVY010044914.1:0-21978 GCA_036873755.1 Hanleya hanleyi
TATGGCCCTGAACTAGTACCACAATATTAGTATACAATAAAAATAAAATCAAAAGTTTCTTGACGAATACCATAAATCTTGTAGAGTGAGAAAATTGGCATTTTACTCGTGGCGATGAAATATCTATGGTATTCGACAAGAAACAGTTGATGTCTTCTATATATATATATATATTTAAAAAAAACAAAAACAACAGAAAATGGTAATGACTACATGTTGCACAATAATGGGTGTTCTGCTTCCTCAAACTTGACCCTGTTCGTTAACATTCATGCCATACCGCCCAACCTCAGTTTGCCTTGAAATATATTTTCTGATTAACTTTTTCAACTGTATGTCATCATAAATCATAATGCTGCATAATCGTGTTTTGTTACATATCAACATGTATACCCAGTATTTGAAACAGCGATTAACATTTACCTTCCAGTGAGAATAATAGCCATATTGTCTGTTTGATTCACCTCATTATTGTCAGTCCTTCATCATGATTAGGTTCAGCAGGGATATAATGGTGCTCCTGTATTTCCTGTATTTTTGACAACCTCCCATATTTTCCAATATTTATTTAAAAATGGCTATAATCATGATAATTCTATATTTGCTCAACTGAGTCAATTTCATCATGAAAACATCTGATTTTTCTAGTGTTGGAATATCCAGTAACATGTCAACTGTCCTCTTCTTACACACCTGCTCATTTTTTCTTATTATAAATTCCTATAAATCAAGAAAAATATTTAAATATTTCTCTGTTTTGATGAGAAATCTCTTAGTATGTGTATATTTATTCCTATATTTTGCTGTGTTCACCATGCCCCCTAATTCAGTGCATGTCATTTTATATGGGGCTTCAACAGGTCAGAGAGAACTACCTCTCAAAAATGGAGGTAAAGAAGGTTGTTTTTGCCCAATCAAGTCAAGAATATGCTGAACTAAGGAGACATCTACCATAAGCGACCATAGACATGTATAGCGGCATTGGGTGGTATTCAACAAACAAATTGTCGCCTATCTAATTTGCATAATAAGATGGCATGTTTTGTTCTCTATTAACAATTAGACTATGCACATGTTCATTGAAAAACATCTCTGTTACGATATGTAACAATATATAGCGAAGTTGCCTGAAGATTTTGGAGTATGATGAATAAATAAAGACTTGTTAAGCAAAAAATGACCTTTTTTATCTCCATTTTAGAGAGGTATTTCGCTCTAACTTGTTCAACTTTATGGCCGTATCTGTTTCAGAATCATTGTGAAGTAGATGCAAACTATTAACTGTCAAAAGCAACAAACTTAATTTGCATCAAACGAATAAATAACCAGGATAAATTAATGGATAATTGTAGACGAATATTTGATCAAGTGAGTCAACAAGGTGATTCTATTCTGAACACCATACTTGTACCATGACCACTAATGTAAAGACATTGAGAGTGATGGTCTATTAATTACAACTGCATTTACACAATGTATTTTGTTCTTCTTTTTTCAGGACCAGAAGGCTGAACAGGGGAGCATCAGTACCTCAACAGGGTGTTGTCAAAATTACTGTTTGATGACGCGAGCACACTCAGTTCAACTATCACTGGCACTGGACATTGCTTCAACATGAGCTTTATGAGGGACCGGATAAACTCGCTTTCACAGCTTGAAATCTGTGCTTCTGGGATCCTCCCACATGTTGTTGGCATGCATATCATCTTGGGATAACTGTGAATTTGGTCAGTAATTGGGCGATCTTGCAATGTTTTGTACTGTGGACATCCATGGATTATCTGTGAGCCAAGGAGGTGTTTTAACTTTCCCTGACAGTTATTCTTTTAACATTGTTCTTGATATCTTTGGGAAATCTACGTGAACAGGACACAATGAATTTGTCAATGATTCGAGACAAGTGTGTGCGTGTGTGTAGATTTTTCTTAAGGATTTGGATGCCCATCAACATGGGATGATGGATGATGACAGAATTGCAAGTGTACAGATCCCAATAGATAATGAACAAACTGAGGGAATATATTTGAGCACAGAACTTATTGTTCTTGTTAAAGTCTTGTGATGGTCAGTTTCTACTTGTCCGTGTGTTCATGAACAATTATCCCGCATTATCATACATGTATATAATCTATTAAAGCTTTCATGTCATCTGTAAATATGGTCATACTAAGATATAGGCTACTATCACAGTCAATATTGCTGGATGAAGAACACACAGCATATATTACTATTGTCGCTCTCACATCTTGAGGATAGCTGATTTTTTTGGCAATATATCGAAGCCATTTTTTCTCGGAGCAGTGAAATTCTCTGTAATTTGTGCATTTTTAATGATTTAAAAAATATCTATTCAGAATGAAATAAAATCACCAATACCTTGGTGCATGTTGTTTCAAGAGCACAACAACATTGTAACATTGTGGCTAGCCTCTCTGATGTCATAATTCAACGTTCTTAAAGCAAATTTTGTTTTGGTCAGTTGGACTGACATTTTAGTTGTGTCCTTGAAATAAAGCTGCACAAAATTACAAAGAGATACTGTGCAAAATTTCCTTACTCCGAGAAACATTGGTTCTAATATATTGCTGAAAATTGGCTATCCTCGAAATGTGACACCGACAGTAATGCGGTGCTGTATACATGTACGTACATGTAAGTCTTCCTTGCTTAAACATCCATACTGTTTATATAGAGTTTACAGGTGGAGGTACTGAAAGTGTATACATAACTATCAGAAATGTACATTATAACATATTTTTCCTGGTTTATAAGACTCAGAAACTCGCCCCCTCAACCTAGTGAATATTTGTACAAAACTCTGCATCAACATGGTACATGTACTGTAATCATGGTCATTGTATGGATTAGCTCGATAAGTTGAGAATTAGCAGGAAATCAAACATTTGCAGTTTCTGAGTAGGTTAACCGAAAAGAAGTATGTACAAGGAACCAAGCAAGGTAGCACAACCGAATTTAACTGGAGGCAGTACTTCAGTTACGATTAACTGAATTTATTACAGATTGTACATTTATCAACCACATGTTGGAGAGTAGTTGAAAGGTCAGATCCTGACCAAAAGTTGATTTTTGGCCTGGTGATTAATTCAATTTATAATGTGATAATCTCTCTGGTAATTCAATCCACCTAATATCAAAATTCAATCACCCCCAATTTTGGGGACAAAATTCAATCGGTGGTTCTAATAAATTTGATCACCCTCTCAAGTCCTTGAAATAACAAAGAAATAATGGATTATGTTCATGATTTTGGACAATCTTGTTTTTGTTCTAATAAATTTGATCACCCTCAGATTTTACGGTGGGAAATTTCACTTTCTGTGATTGAATTATCAGAGGGATTACCATAATGGAACTCCCTGGTTTGTTTATCCAGAAAGCTAAATTTGGCAACTAACCAAAGTGTATTGATGCTAACGGATCGATCAATAGACCGGCTTGCTAGCTGTAAGAGTACAAGATTTCTCAAGATTAGAGTACATGTAATTTCCTATGCAGCCCTTACTTTCCCTGCTCTCTCTGATGACTGATCAGCACAGATTGGTAGTTCATGATCAACATTGAAGATAACCCCTACTCATCTGAATCTTCATCCAGCCAGTCTAAAAAACCAAGTTACACAGTATGGAAGTGAAGGTAACAGTTGGCTGGAAGAAGCCAGGAATGATAGGCTATGTACATGTGTCAGTCATCCATACAGTACTAACAAGGATGCAAAGTGAAGCAATGAGGGTATACATTATATTGATTTGCATGTAGGTGTACATCGTAGATTGCCAACATGCTACATATAAAAGGGACTTGTACATGTACCTTATGGGGTAATTCGGCAACGATTTGGTGTAAGACTCACGAAATATAAATGACAGGATCTGCTGCAAGTTGTATTGTCAGTCTTTTGTCCAGGATATTACCTTTTCAATGAGAGGTCTTACACCAAAGCCTTGCCGGTAATCCATTCATTTATGTATGCAGAAATTCCAGATTGACCACCCTCCCCGCTCGACGTATGCAAAAAAAAAAGAGAAACCAGAAGAAAAAGAAGAACCAGAAGAAACCAGAGAAACCCCTCCCTGCATATACGGATGTCGTGAGGATTTGTGAATGGTTTCGCACATGGTGACAATGACCTTGATGGAACTATGATAGCAGCTCATTTTGATACTAGAGCCTACAGTAAACTTCCTTTTCCATGCAAGTTGAAGAGAGACTTGTTTGACGTAGAAAATAGATATGACGTCACAAAGACAGCCCACTTTGGAAATAAACTTGAATAGTAGAGACTGTTAAAGCAGACTGTTGTCTCAAATCTGCTCACTCTTGTAACTGTGCGCTTGATGAAATCGGCCATTGCACTCTGAGATCATGGAGATAGGGAAAAAGGGTCAATTGCTGCATTACATAGATCTGTGCCTGATCAGAGGGCCTATTTGTCGTGTAAGGAAAACACAATAGGCGACTACAGTTAGGGAGCCTTTTTTGAACCTGGAAAAGCTACCTGACAAGCTGTATTTCACACAGTGTCACCGGTTTGAAGATCCTTACATGATGAACTGCCCGATCAGAGAGTGTGTAGAAAATTTTCATGGAATCAACATCACAATTTACTCCATATGGCATTCTGATTACATATTCTTCACTTTCAACTACCACCCATCTAGGGCAAAATGTCACCCAATTTGCGACCCTGCCTCTCCCTCTCGTGCGTACGTACTAAATGGATGAGCCCTATACTGTTTGTTAATGATTTCAAAGTTTGGTACCTAACGATACTGTCCTGTACCAAGGTTGTACATAGAGCCCTACTCTGCCATTCCTGCTCAGAAATGCATTTAAATAATCAAATAAAATCTTTTCTACATTTATGGGAGTTTGAACATTGATGCCAGTCCTGTTAGTCTGGTTTCTGCCTTAGATATGGCCATGATATTGTTGATGCCAGTCATGTTACTAGTGATCATCAAACAAAAGCAAAGTTTCAAGAACTCTACACAATTTATTATGAGAAGTCCAGGTCTTTCACTATTGTGGCTAGTAAATTTCTTCATCCCAGAAGTTTGGGGAGACCATTTAGACAGGTGTAGAAACGGAAAACAATTTCCTCAAGACGTACTAGACATGCTTGAGGGTGCTTGTCCCCAATACAGCCCAACGTGACCTCTGCTTAATTTTGCTCACCATCAGTAATGGGTTAGGTCAAACTGTCTACTCCATCCAAAATCCCAAGTACATGTATACATGTAGTCCATAGTTTCATGGCAGACTCTTGCAGCTGTTGAAATTGATATTATCTCCATGATTACAAATTAATTCTTTCTCTTTTTGCTAGAAGATCCTGCATCATTTCACACTGGATTCAAACATCAATTGAATGGAGAGAAATCGGGTCACTGGTCAGGCCACTGTTAGTTGATTGTTCGTTTCTCATGACCCTCTCGCATCTTAATTTGAGGGACAAATAATTAAAAATCGTGCAGGTTTTCAGATTTTTTGCTGTGAAATATCTCTTTTCTTCAAATTTACATGCGTTTGGTTTGCTGCATTCATAATTAATAAGAATTAATTATCGCACTCAGCATGTCTATTGGTAATAGGGTTATAACGGGTTTTCAATTTTATTGTCGAAGATAGATTGGGTTAGGGGAAGTGACTCGGTTGTGTTAATCCTATGTGATTTTCTATCTGCCATACCCATTATTCATTTTTGTGGGTACAATAGAGAAATTAAAATATGTCCTTTTGAGCTCAATTTCTATCCCGCATCATGTTCATCCATCAGCTCAAGTCCAGGTAAATCCTAAATCCTTGCAGAGGGTCTACCTGGACATTTTTGGTGATATGAATGAGTTTTTGAGTCATTGCCTCTATTATACAATCTCGAACATTTCATCCCCCACGATTGTTTTGAATTAGCATGTCGGTTTTTGCTTTGACTTCTGATGTCGATTTCAGTCCGACATCAAAGTAGATATGCCAGCAAAAAAATTCAAAGCTGTCACATCTCGTACCTCACAATGGATTGGCATAATCAGCTAGCTTAGAGCTTTCACTGATTGGTTTGATTTAGAGGAAACCCCTTGATCTCTTCTTTAATATCCAGAACTAACCAAGCCAATGTATCGATCCTAACAGATCGATCGATACTTTGGCTTGCGAGGATGGGTGGAATCGGGCATTGAGAAAATATGTGAACTTGGGTGCAAGTTTACAAGGTGGATGTATGTTGTAGTTACATTTCTCCCTGGTGACCAGAGAACTGTACTCGCCAAGCCCCAGTAAGCATGGATTGAGTTGTGCCAGCTACTGACATGCCTGCCTAGCGATGTGCCACTCTGTGATCAACAAAGTACATGTAAATGTTCATATGATGCTACATGTGCAAGAGAGAGCTCCCAATGGAGTTTTCCAGGTGATGGCAAAGGGGAGCAAATGTTGTAATCCATGGAACAACAGTGCCCTCTATCTCACTGAATTAATATATCAGGGTATGACTTCATCAATAAGAGTATTATAATTTAATGAGATGGAGAGCACAGCTGTTCCATGAGTTACAAGATTTGCTCCCCTTTGCCAGATGGAGAGCACTGGTGTTCCAGCTGGAGAACCCCATTGGCATAATCTTGTTCAGCTTCTTATAGCAACCCCTTGCAAACAATATGATATTCCAGTCTTGAATGTTTGATATTATGGTCGTAAACACTGCAATGCTACAGACAAGTTGGATGGATTGTTAGTTTAGCATGGACTGACAATATAGTCCTCAATCAGGTGACATTTGTGTTGAATTAGGCATACCAGTACCCCTAGTCACCTGGTTACCTGAACAGCTGATGATGGCATTAAAGGCATACACTAATTAATTATATCAAATCTCGTTCTGGGAATTCCTTTGTAAACATCTGGACTAGCAGTACAATGTTGTAGAGTTGAATTGATTTGACCAGACTATATGTTCCACTGTGATTCAAGGTTTGCAATCTATCTTGTGGTAAAAGCAGCCTATATCTATGCAGCAAAAAGTATTGGAATGTGTTGTCAAAGTGGAAGTGCTAGATATATATCACAATTTAAATTAATTTGATTTATTTCATACAGAATTTATTGTGATGATTACATGTATCCGGTCATTGGTCTTGTGTACTTAGCTCTATTGCTCGATTGTTGTTAGGCAATTCCGTACAATAAACCTGGTGTCGATAAAATCAATGAGTTCACCTTCTTTACTCCCTAAGCCTTTCTTTTGATATCAGACTGTACTATCAGTTATGATGTTTGTTTGAGGGGGCATACGAACTATTTACATGGTCAGTGTGGGGAATTCTTATCGGTCGAGCCGTCAGGCGAGACCGATAAGAATTCCCCACACTGACCATGTAAATAGTTCGTATGCCCCCTCAAACAAACATCATAACGATTTTATTATGCCGAAGAGCCTTTGTTTAAGCCGAAAACGCGACGACACCAACGATTAAATGCGGTTTGTTTTCGTAAGACAACTTCAACTGATTCACATTTCCTGACCTAATACGAAAGAGTCGCGCATGCCCACAACGTCTTTGGGTTGAAAGCAAACGCTAAGGCGCAACGTCACAAAGCCATTGATACGACGTAGCTCTTCGTTTTGTGACGTGTCGGCTTTATGACGTTGCATTGGAGGACAGGCTACGTCAATTCCACCTTCCACTATGGTAACGTTAACACGTGATTGTTCGTATTAGGTGTGTGTCTGCCCTAATACGAACTATTTATGGGATGGCAATTGACCAATCGGCTATCAAACAAGCTACTCTGAGGCGTAATAAAAGTTCTTATACACCCGACAATAGATGACTGCATTGCTCTCACTATTTGTTTGTCTGTCCCTCCATCTGTCCATTAACTTTTCTTGTCTGTGTGAGATCTCCAGTTGCAGATTACGGACTTGTCCATGGAACGAAAAACAACCCTATTTATGTTGAGGTCAAAGGTCAATGTCACTTTGCAGAAAATCTGCAAAAGAAAGAAAAAAAAATGTCTCCTGTTCCAGGTTATGAATTGGTATTAAACTTTGGGTAAGCATTGCCCGTGGGCAAAGAAGTACTCGGTTATTTTGAGTTCCAGATCACTTAGGCCAGAAAACCTATGGAAAATCTCCTGTTCCAAATTAGGAATTGTTTCCAAACTTTGGATATACCCAAGTCCTTAAGCATGTGAGCCAATGAAGAACCATATCTATGTGGAGGTCTACGGTGATGGTCATATACACCAAGAAATGTAGAAGAAATGAAAAATTTTGTTCTTCAGTTCAGGAATGCGAAATACGATCATTGTTACCCCTCGGGCAAAATGTGCCAGGAGGGTATTGTCTGTCCGGACGTCTGTCTGTCCATCTTGTGGACACGAAATCTCAAGAAGGATTATAGCCAGGCATTGTAAATTCATACCATGTATGTACCTGGTGAAGGGTCAGAAGCCTATCGAAAATGACTGACCTTGACCTATTTTATCAAGGTCAAATTCTAGTATTTGCTATATTATTTGAAGGATTAAAACTAGGGTCTCCAAATGCATATTACATATACAACTGTTGATTGACTAGAAGCATATCCCAGTTGACTGACCTTGACCTATTTTTTCACGGTCATATACTGTTTATTACTATATAACATGAAACAATACAGGTAAGCTTTCCAAATTAATACTATATACACACATCTGGCGATGGTCCAGAGGTGTGTCGAAGATGACTGACCGTGACCTATTTTATCGAGGTCAAATTGTAATATTTGCTATATTTTTTGAAGGATTAAAGCTAAGGTCTTCAAATTCTTATTACCTATGCAACTGGTGATTGACTAGAAGTCTGTACCAGTTGACTGATCGTGACCTATTTTTTTCAAGGTCAAATACTGTTTATTATGATATAACATGAAGAAATATAGCTAGGCTTTCCAAATTAATACTATATATACATCTGGCAATGGTCCAGAGGTGACTGACCTTGACCTATTTTATCCAGGTCATATTCTATTTAGTACAATATTTCATGAAGGATTATATTTACATTGTCAAAATTTATACCACATGTGCCTGGATCTGAAGTTTATTGAATATCACTGACCTTGACCTATTTTATAAAGGTCAAATTATATATGTTGAGTCTAAGATCTTTGAATTCATGTTCCATATGCAATTAAGTTAGAATAGACCAGAACATTGTTGACGATGACTGGCCTTTATCTATATTTCCAAGATCAAATTACTTGATTTGATTATTAGCTATATGGAAGAGTTTATTTAAAGCTAAGAATTTGGTCATGCACTACCAGAACCTCCGTGCAAAGTTTTCCCCATCAATTAAGACCTTGGCAAAGGCTGACCTGGCTCAACCTTCTATGTATTTTTAAAATGAGAGAACTACAGTCAACCCTACTCTAAATACTCTAAACCCTAAGTTCTAAATATACATCTTATGCAATGCATGATTGCTGACTGTAGAGACTAACTGATATCCGAGGGGTATTGGAGCCCATTGGGCTATTTTTCAAGTATACCGCAAACTTCTAACAAGCAATAACTTAAAAGATTGACACTGATAACATAAACTGAGGGCTCAGTGATCTTTGGGCGAAACCGATGTTCCAGCAGTTATCAAAGAATATCCTCTACATCCTCCAGTTCTGCATCCTGGCTGTCTTCGATGCCACCAGATTTGTATTTGATATCAAAGTTGTAGCTTGCCATTTGTGAAGCCTGACATTGCTCAACTGTACCCACATGTGGGAAAAGGAATATGACCCAAACGTCGTGGTATGACTGAAGTAAAGTTGAAAGCGACGTTAAATCATATTCACTCACTCAACTGTGCCCAACTTAGCTGTTAATTGGCTGAAAGGGTTTTGTGTACACCATGACCACCTGATCATTGAGGTAATTTTTTTCAATTTATCCATGATGATTAAATGTCAGGGGCTTTACTCTGGTGGATATATTCTGTGACTGCATTAGCTACCTGCAATGATGCTGTGACTAGACCCTGTTTCCTGGGTAAAGGGCTTGAATGAGCCTGCAAATCCCAGTATCTGCAAAGAGGTAAGTATTCCCTTCAGCTGTTGGAAAGCTGTTTCTTGTTCCAATCCAGTGTCCTTGAAAGAGTGCTTTCAATTAGGGAGTGGTATTGTGCTACCAGCCTAGCAAAATAACAAACGACTGGTAATAACTAACCAGCCCCAGAATTGATCTGGGTGTTGTTAATCTTGTTGGTCCTAGCTAGTCCTTCACTGATTTAACCTTTTCATGATCTTTGGAGCAGCTACCAATGTGCCGATATTACATGACCCAATGATATGTCCTCGAGATGCTCAAGTAAGGTCTCAAGTAAATAGACAATGATGTAGTCCACACTATAATGTTTTCACTGAGCCATCTTAGCACTGCTGCATTAGTCATTGAATAGTGGCTGGAGTGTTTGTCAATCCGAATGGCGGCCTAATATTCTAATAGGCACATTGGTGTAGTGAAGGCAGTCTTCTCAACAATATCAGGGTGCATCGCTACCTCGTTAAACACTGCCATGGTCCATAGTCGAGAACCATCTGACCCCTGACCTCGGAGCAATTGATAGCAACTTCCTGTGTTTGTGTTCATGTATATGCAATCCATGCTCAGCATGATGAAGTTTTGTCTTCCTTACCACCATGATCATGGATGCATATGGGCTAGGGTTTAGAAAACTCCGAGCTGGGAACTGCTTAATGTGATACGCTGACATCTTTTTTTTGGTCACATTTACATGTTGCATTTAATTGTTATCTGTATACAGTGAGATTCTGCTGTTGGACGTTTCGTCGTCCCCGTGACTTGCCATCTGTACAAATCCATGTGATTGTAGTTTGTGAAACATGTTGGAGAATGGAACGCTTGGTCGTCGTCGGGCCTCAATGTTTTGAATAAAATGTTGGATTCTACTAATATTTTCCCTGTTTGGGCCGTTTCTTCTATCTAACGGTCACATCATTTTCCATCAGATTAATTGATAGTGCTATTATATCATTCCCCTTGAATATTTGTATCTAAAACCACTCAAACTGGTGCTAGGTGTCGTGTGGTCATGTCATTCAAGATGTCTACATGAACATCTATAATGAAAGCGTGGATGAGGTACAAATCATCGTTGGGATCATTTGTATCTGGCCTTACGAAGAAATGATAAGGGTTTCGACTTTACCAATGAAAATGTACATACCTGTTCATGGAAAGTTTGCTGAAGCTGTCATCTTTCATTGGATCATTTTGACACTTGCTACACATGTTTCATATGACATGTTTCATATGTGCTATTTGTAACATGAAATATTAATTTTTGTCCAAATTATCGTGGTTTGGACTTCGTATTTTTCCAATGATAAGGTTTTTTTAGGCAAAAATTTACATGTACACCTGTACGTGGAAAGTTTGCTGAACCTGTCAGCTTTTTATAGCTACTACACTCGAGATAATGGAGTGATAAGTTCCGTTCCCATCTGTGGAACACCTGTTTATCAGTTATTCCCATGGACTCTGCATCTGCATCCCTCTACATCTACCAAGATGTGGACCTTATGTAGGATACGCCAAGATTGGTGTAAGTTTTGGGATGATTTTTCGCAGTATGGAGTCCATTTTGAATTTAACACCCTTCTCCACAAATATATGGAGAGGTCTGGAAGTAATGCCACAGCCCTTCGCGAACTTGCGGTGATAAGAGGCCATACCTACAAAGCTTCTAACTTCCTTGGCACTGGTTGGTTCTAGCCAGATTTGAATAGAACATATCTTATTGGGATCAATCTGGGTGCCATCTTAATATATCACATGCCGGAGGAACTTGACGCTTTGCTGAAAAAAGATCAATTTCGCAGGCTTTAACTTCAAATTGGCTTCCATCAAACGTTCAATTACACGTTCAAGCCTTTGTATCAGTGAATGGTTTCATCACCCAATATTATGTCATCTATACAGACCAGACATTCCTCCCCTTGTACACCTCAAATGTTGACCCGGGCCAAAATACCTCACAGTGAACTCATATATTGCCTGTCTGGTAGTAACGGCTGATTTGTCTTGTTCAAATCCATGAAACTGATCCATTTTGCCAAGGCATCACAGCATTCGTCTAATTGCGGCATAGGATATGCATCTTTCATCGTGATGGCATTAAGATTTCTGTAGTCTAAACAGAAACGTATACTATCGTCATATCTTAGGATACAGGACGATGACAGAGGCACACGATGACATCGCTCATCTTCAGCTCCTCACGCTCTGTCTATACTGATTCCCCAAATGGTAGACTCCTGGATGGCTGTCGAAGAGGAACTGCCGCACCAGTATTTATCATGTACTCAAATCCATTAAATCTGCCAAGGTCAGCTGAGGACAGGCACGGCGGAAGCAATTGGTGATTGGAGGGGCCACTATCACAGCGCAAATAGGCGAGGATCCAGGGGCCGCCCAGGCCCGGAAAGCTCCAGGGGTCTTAGATGGGTGGAGACGCGTTCTAGCGTATTTCCGAGTAATAGACAAGAAATCTTCGCATGTGTGTGAACTCCATTTGTTTTGTTCCTCACAACTTTTTTTTCAATATTTCCCGTCAAAAAATGAGGATGTTCGGAAGTAGAAATAATGTTAATATTAAATATATATCATTTCAATCGACAGATTCATTAAGCTTTGATCATGTCACCAACACAGATGTTTTCTACTTGTTCAACGTATGAGTGTGAATGAGCCATCCTCCATAATGCAGATCTGTATACCCGTACTCCTATCTCCGTTCCAGGCCCTGCAGGTAGATTAGGGATGTACAGTTATTACAGGAACTGTCCGTGTAAAATATCAACCAAACGGACGGCGTTTTGGGTCAATACGCTATACCTTCGTGGGATTCCGGTATAATTAGACGAAGGCCCAGTTTATGTAGAGAAGAAGCTGAATGACACTCTTTGAAGTCAGAGGAAACAACATGGGGCGTATCTTAAATAAAAAAAATCTCGGATAGCCTATAAACATCTGACTTCAAAGCTACCAGATAGACACATTGCCTGGCGCTTAATTCGTTCAAATATGATCATGTTCGGAGAAGTCCTAAGCTCCCGAATATTTCCGATTGAAGTGGCTGATATTCGTTGCGGTGTACAAGCTATCCGTCACGACTCGGATTTGATAGACGAACCATGAATTAATTGGGATGATGGAATGAGCAAGGATGCCCATCATGCTTACTGGAAAGTAATATCTCCATTCAATACATAAAAAGGTTTTCGCTTTACTCTATCGTTCTTTTATCTGTCTCTGCCTTTCCTTTTTTCCAGAAAAGATGGCCCCCATGCCCCCCGCCTCCCCCCACTCGTTCCGTCGTCCCTGGAGAACTCTGCACAGACTGATTAGGCCAGCTGCGAACACAATAGCTTTCTCAGTTTCGCTGAGGAATGTCGTGCTTCTTTCTCTTATATATATATAAGATGAGCTGGCAATTGCCCACGGGCGCGTTGTCTGGAATTTCAACATCATTTAACCAGGTGTCTATGATGGCATGCATTAGTCTGATGATTTGTTCCGTTAAGTGAATTTATGTTAGTTCTATAACCCCGGAATGTGTCAGATGTTCTCCCTGGTCGATGTCCAAGTCCACCTAACGTAAGATGTTTGACGGAAGTTGTGTTGGCGCCGCAACTGAAACTGCGCGTGTCAAAACAGCTTCACCAGAACTGTTTGTCTCCATATGTTATCCTCGGTTTCATCCACTTATAGTTTATCGCTAGAACATTACTTAGCAGAAAATCTTGCCTTAGTACCTGGCGTTGTGATATCACAACTATCATCCATTGTAGATAAATGTTACCATCCACAAAATGAGAGTCCAACCCATAGACCTGTAATCTTTCACCATCAACTTCAAGGATGCGGTTATGATATTATGTCAGCTTTGGCCTCACGTTGGGTTCCATCTCATATGCTTACTTTGAAAGAAGAGACACGTATCCACTAAGAATTCGATATGCTTCTGGGATTCATGGGTTAACCCTAATCCCATGAACAAAGAACCCATTATCACATTTAAGCGATTCAGTGCTTATTAATTGGACCCTTTTGTTTAGATTCCTTGGGAACAGACTTGCCCCTCAGGCGATCGTCATTACATCGTTTATAGATGGGACAGGATTAGAAGATGTGACCCCTTACATCACATATAAAACAGGTACTTCTTTGAGAGGATTTTTCAATCCTCCCTTGGTAGGACTTCCTGTTGCCTTCCAACTTCCCCAGTTGTTCTATCAAATGTTGATAGACTGGTGATTCATCAACGGTCGCTCTATTGTCATCAGCATTGGGTATTGGATGAGCCGCTGGCACCACAGGCTTCTTCTTATACTTATCACCAATAAGGGTCTCGAAACGTTCAATCACATCAACAGCTTGTACACCGCTAGGGACCGTATGTACCCATGATCAGGCACGGCGGAACAGGGGGGGCCGGGGGGGCCATGGCCCCCCCAATATTTTCAGCAAAAAAAAAAAAAGACAAAACAAAACAAAAAAACACAAAAAACAGAAAAAGGCAGAAACTGATAAAATAAAATAAAAAAAACGATAAAGCAAAAAACCTATATCTGTATTGGATGCAAATTTTACTTTTCAATGAGCATCAAATCTGTGCTTTTACACTACAACGAATATCAGCCACTTCAACAGGAAATATTAGTGAGCTTATGATCTCTCCGAACATGCCCATGAACGAATTAAGTGCCAGTCAATGTCTCCATCTGGTTGCTTTGGATCAGATGTTTATAGTCTACCCGAGATTGGTTTTTAAAGATATACCCTCATGTTGTTTCCTCTTGGACTTCAAAGAGTTTGTCCTTCAGCTTCTTCTCTGCTTAGGGTACTTCTTGAAATAAGAACATGAGTTCCTTGATTGGAATGGCATATGCCGGTTAGGCAAATCGGATACACCATGCCCAGTGTGGTGTTCTGATCTGGATGGATTAGAGTTCCAGTTGGAATGGTTTATGCCATCCCCCTCTTGTTATGGCATAGCCATCCTTTGTCTGCCCAGTTCCAAAAAGTATGCCATGGAGTTCCTAGGAGTTCCAACTAGGTGCAGCATGATTTTAAGATTGTAAGAGATGCTTTTTATCGAGCAAATACTTTGGAAGATCTTATTATTCGGGTGAGGGAGGATTGCATCTTGGGTTATTTGAGCGAAATCGGGCTGTTACATACGTTTTATTGTGTGTATGTTTTAATGCGTTGGATTACTAAGCTAATGACTTGAGTAGTATAGTAAGCGTAAATTGATGAGATAGCGCCTCACTGCGCATGCGCAGAAAAAAAAATGTGGCGGTATTGTGGCGGTGTGCGCAGGAGTGTTGTGCGCAGGTATGACGTCACTTCCGGTCTGGGTGAATGGGGCGTGACCTTGGGGGCATGTATTTCTCCGCGGTGATGCGGTCTGGCGGTAATGCGGTCTGCCTCCGCGGACCGAAAGTAGTCCCAAAACCGTGGGTTTTCGTGGAAGTGTTCGGCAATCTGTAGGGACCGCTAGTGGACCGATGGGGTCGAGTGAGGTATCAATGTGAAGCTTAGGTGAAGGGGCATCTAATGGGCTGGGTGTGGGGTTGACATATCGGCCTTCTGCGCATGCGCGGCGGCCGAAGGGTATGAAAATAGCCTTTTTGGAGCTAGGGGAGCCCCTAGTGGACCGATGGGGTCGAGTGAGGTATCAAAGTGAAGCATTCATGAAGGGGCATCTAATGGACTGGGTGTGGGGTTGACATATCGGCCTTCTGCGCATGCGCGGTGGCCGAAGGGTATGAAAATAGCCTTTTTGGAGCTAGGGGAGCCCCTAGTGGACCGATGGGGTCGAGTGAGGTATCAATGTGAAGCATTCATGAAGGGGCATCTAATGGACTGGGTGTGGGGTTGACATATCGGCCTTCTGCGCATGCGCGGTGGCCGAAGGGTATGAAAATAGCCTTTTTGGAGCTAGGGGAGCCCCTAGTGGACCGATGGGGTCGAGTGAGGTATCAATGTGAAGCTTAGGTGAAGGGGCATCTAATGGGCTGGGTGTGGGGTTGACATATCGGCCTTCTGCGCATGCGCGGCGGCCGAAGGGTATGAAAATAGCCTTTTGGAGCTAGGGGAGCCCCTAGTGGACCGATGGGGTCGAGTGAGGTATCAAAGTGAAGCTTAGGTGAAGGGGCATCTAATGGACTGGGTGTGGGTTGACATATCGTCATTCTGCGCATGCGCGGTGGCCGAAGGGTATGAAAATAGCCTTTTTGGAGCTAGGGGAGCCCCTAGTGGACCGATGGGGTCGAGTGAGGTATCAATGTGAAGCATTCATGAAGGGGCATCTAATGGACTGGGTGTGGGAAGTTGACATATCGGCCTTCGCATGCGCGCGGTGGCCGAAGGGTATGAAAATAGGCGTTTTTGGAGCTAGGGGAGCCCCTAATGGTCGAATGGGGTCGAGTGAGGTATCAACGTGAAGCCTAGGTGAAGGGTATGGCTGGGTGGGTGCATGTAAAATTTTTCCTGAAAAAAAACGGAACACGGACTTTATCGAAAAACATGGGAAAATGCCTATATGGGGTATGAGGGGTATATAGGTCGCCGGGCTTAACGGGGCTTGTCTATCAATAGAGTTATCTCCCCCTAGTTCCAGGGTGGGTGTATGTAAAAATTTTCCTGAAAAAATACGGAATACGGACTTTATCCTAAATTACGGGAAAATGCCTATATGGGGTATGGGGGGTATAGCACCATCCTGGGAAACCTACTTCTATACATTTGCGGTAGGGTTGTGGGGTCTCGTTTTACTCGTCTCGTCATTTAGAACATGATAAGAAGTGTCCCCGTGCGAATCGGTGAAATTTTTGAAAAAAGTCACCGAGCCCCATATAGTCCCATACTGGGGTATAGGATCAATGTTTGTCCCCCTGGGAAACGTACTTCTATACATTTGCGGTAGGGTTGTGGGGTCACGTTTTACTCGTCTCGTCATTTAGAACATGATAGGAAGTGTCCCCGTGCGAATCGGTGAAATTTTTGAAAAAAGTCACCGAGGCCTGGGTAGGCCCATAGGCCTATACTGCATGGCTATGGGTGTATAGGCCCATACGGGGCGGACATGTTGGAGTCTAGGTGAGTCCCTAATGGTCCAATGGGGTCGAGTGAGGTCTTATTTTGAAGCTCTCGTGGAGGAGCACTTGCCTACACTAATGGTTCGTCCGTGTTCAATAGTCTACGCATGCGCAGTCTGGCCGTAGTATAGAAAACAGGCATTTTGGGTGCTATGTAGGGGTGTGTTTGGGTTAGAGATGAGCTAATCACGGTTCGAATGGGTCGTGTGAGGTGTCAAAGTGAAGCTTGTGTGGGGTAGAGTCAGAATGGTGTGTTTTTGAATGCATGTCGCGTTAATCTGCGCATGCGCAGTTGGTTGTAGTAAGTAAAGTGGCCATTTTGGGGCAGTGAAGGAAGGTATTTGGGGTCGAGATGGGCTATTCACGGTTCGAATGCGTCCTGGAAGGTGTCATCTGGTAGTTCTCGGGGTGTACATTCCGATTTGAGGGATGTCCGCGTCATCTGTGACGTCATTGATGACGTCATCGGTACGAGTAGTAGCGAAAGTGGACATTTTGTGGGTGCGTGGGGGTGAGTTTGGTGTAGATAGGGACTATCCTTAGTCCGAATGCGTCGTGTGAGGTGTCATTTTGTAGCTCTCGAGGTGTACATTCCGAGTTGAGGCATGTCCGAAGCATCTGTGACGTCATTGTTGACGTCATCAGTAGGAGTAGTAGCGAAAGTGGACATTTTGGGGCAGTGAAGGAAGGTATTCGGAGTAGAGAGGAACCATCCTTGGTCCGAATGCGTCCTGAGAGGTGTCATGTTGTAGCTCTCGGGGTGTACATTCCGAGTTGAGGGATATCCACAGCATCTGTGACGTCATTGGTGACGTCATCAGTACGAGTAGTAGCGAAAGTGAGCATTTTGGGGCAGTGAAGGATGGTATTTGGTGTAGAGATGGACCATCCGCGGTGCGAATGCGTCGTGTGAGGTGTCATCTTGTAGCAACGCCCACCAACGCCATTCTTAATGCTTCAACGCCCAGGTGAAATAGCTCAGAAGCTCTGATATTCCATGGAATTGTCACTAATTCTTCGAAATGCAGTGACGCCAGTCGACGCCCGTCGTTACACCTTAACACTCTAACATAACACCATGATATAGACCGGACAGAGAACAACAACAGCAACAACAACAATGATCACACATAAGAGAACAACAACAACAAGAAGTTTTTTTTCATATAGTTTATTCTCCCCAATGTTACATCATACCCACGTTGGGGGAGCCGCGTTGGGTATATTTACAATTCAAGAATATTCTTGTCCAATCAGAGGCCACCATTTGCATCTGTCATATTCGTTCCTGTCCGTTAGATGTATTCTCGGCTACTCTTGTCCAATCAGAAGTCGCCATTTCAGAAAGTTCCATCTTCGGCCATGTTCGCTCTGAACCGTTTGTTCTAATCGTCATCGGACAGGCCAGGATACCGTTGAGGAAACATATCCTCAGATAGTTGTTTGCGCATTCTGAGTATCTATCAGTGCATGGGTGAATACTTTCATCCGATGGGGGTGGTGGGTCAGTTTAACCACGAAGAACGTAACATTGGTGACCCTCTCCACTATCCACTTGGTGTTGGGACGCTGTTCATAGGCCCATTCTAAGGGATCCACAGTGTCCAGTTGGGTCAGCATCGTCTCTAGCGACGCCCGATTGGTGATTGTGAAAGGATGGTCGTACACTGGGTTGATGGCACTGGAATAGAAATAGCACAATTCACGCGTCATCTTATGGCATAAGATGTACCCAAATGCTACATTTAATGTGAAGGATGTAGGTTGGTCATTGAAGATGGCTTCCACGTAGCTGCGTAGACGGGCGAGGTCGGTCAGTCGGAAATTGTACAAGTCCAATATAGAGCGATGACGGTGGAAGCAGTGTCGGATCATGGACCAATGGCGTCGATACATCTCACTCACTGGATAATCTTCGGGTAAGAGATCGCTGGAAACATCCACCGCATCTTCCAGAAAATGTTCGTTGTTGTCAGGTGTATGACTGGAAACAGTGATGCTAGGGACCGGCTGGATATCTAGGCTCTTCTGAGCTGTGGGTATAGGCGGGCTCTCCGTGATCGCATCACCAGTGGCATTCTCCTCCCCGGGTTCATCTTCAGTGGATCTGTCCCTCCTGGGTACCTCTTTAGTGGAAAGTTGTCCCTCATGCCGTGGTGATGCACCATGAATCAAACGCTCATGCCGTTTTAACTGACTGGGTCATTTGAAGAGTTGACCACATTCTTCGCATCGACGCTTGGATGGCCCATGAATTGAACGTTCATGGCGCTGTAAATGATCTGGGCGCTGAAACGACAGTGTAGGCCTACATATCGTACAGCTATACCGGGCGGTTCCATCGTGCTTGGTAGCCTCATGGCGGCGCAAGTCGTGCCGGCGAGTGAATGATTTCGAGCACATAGTACAAGTGAACATCTTGGTGGTTGACAGAGTGTCTGATGAAACGGCCAGGCCGTTTCCTTTTTATAGCAAGCTAGCTGTTGATCTATTTTTAGCACAATCAGTTCTAAACTAGGGGAAAACCCCTATCACCTCTAGCCAAAAGGGCTAATATCGGTCCCCGGGCTTATTGGGATCTGCCTATCAAGTCAATGGGGTGATGTGAATAACAACAAGTTCAGCAATGTTCATACAGTTTATTATCCCCAATGTTACATCATACCCAGGCTGGGGGAGCCGCCCTGGGTATGTTTAGTATGTTCGCATTCGAAATATCAAACACCGTGTTTTATTATTCAACGCATCGTCACATCAGGCACAAGTGTTTAACGAGCTCAAGTCAACGATCAGCATGTAGACATAGAGAGTATGTACGGCATGAGACTATGTGCGGCATCTTATGGTATTCATCAGTGCGCGGGTGACGCATTCAACCGATGGCGGTGGTCGGTCAGCTTGGTAAGGAAGAACGTGGCATTGGTGACCTTCTCTACGACCCATTGTATGTTGGGGCGTTGACGATGTGCCCATCTCAAGGGTTCCACGGTGTCCAGTATCTCCAGCATCGTCTCTAGTGACCTCCGGTTAATGATGGTGAGCGGTTGGTCAAACACATGGCTGTTATTACTGGCATAATAATACCGTAACTGGTCCGTCTTTTGTGACGTAAGATGTACCCGAAAGCAACATTCAATTTGAAGGCCGTAGTTTGATCTTTGAAGATGGCTTCCACGTAGCTGCGTAGACGGGTGAGGTGGGTCAGTGGGAAATTGTAGATATCTGGAATGGGGCGATCACGGTGGAAAATGTGCCGTATCATGGGCCATTGGCGCCGATCGATGTCATTCACTGGATGGGCGTCCTGTAACAGATCGCTGGGAATATCCACTGCATCTTCCAGAAAATGTCCGATGTCGTCAGGCGTATGACTGGCAACAGCAATGCTAGGGACTGGCTGGATATCTAGGCTCTTCTGAACTGTGGGTATAGGCGGGCTCTCCGTGATCGCATCACCAATGGCGTTCGTCTCCCCGGGCTTATCTTCACTGGGTCTCACCTTCCGCGGCTCCTCTTCAGTAGGAAGTTGTCGCCCAAACCGTAGAGACGGACCATGAATCAAACGCTGATGCCGTCTTAACTGACTGCGTCGTTTGAAGAGTTGACCACATTCATTACATTGTTCCTTCGCGCCCTCGTGGAGTGAGCGTTCGTGGCGCAGTAAAGCATCTTCCCGATTAAATAACCGTGCGCAGGTTATACAAGTATATAGTGTACCGTTGTGGGTGGAGGCCTCGTGGCGTCGCAAATCTTCTGGGCGAGTAAACTGCTTCTGGCAAGTTGTGCAAGTGAACATCTTGGTGGTTGACAGAGTGTCTGATGAAACGGCCAGGCCGCTTCCCTTTTATAGCACGCTAGCTGGTAATCTATTTTTAGCACACTCTACCCCAAGTCGAGGATCGAGACTGGTGTACTGGTGTACGACTGAGCGGCATTGCGCGCGCATGAAGACCCTCATGCATACCTCAATGCAGGCGCAGACGCGAAGTGCCCGGATGTAAAAATGACGTCACTTCCGGTTTGGGTGAATGGAGCGTGACGTTTGGACATGTCCAGACTTGTCTGACCGCCATTGTTGGAAAATGGCGGATAATGGCGGAAGGTGGCCGCCATTGTGGGGAAATGGCGGCTAATGGCGGCTAATGGCGGCTAATGCCGGAAGGTGACCGCCATTGTGGAAAAACCCCACAGACAGGTCAGAACATGCATTTCTATGATGTTCACGCATAATAAAAGGATTGATCTGTAATCTGTCTTGTTGTTGTTGCTCTCTATTTTGGACTAACCCATCATAATAGTACGTATCACGGACTACACCCGACGTCTAGGCGCGCATGTGTAACATGGTCTATAAAACACGTCTCTCGGGATCACACACCTTCATTTCTACGGTTGCAGAGCCATGACGGAGATCCAGCCCTGTGCGACTCGCATTTTACAGCATGCCACCGCGGTGAATTCATTCACGGGTTACCGAGCAGTGGTCCGGTCCATGTTTGCAGATGGCGACGACAACGAGGGACGACGCCAGATCCTGAACGAGTTCACAGAAGCGGTCCTTCACAGAGTGCACTCGATGGAGAGGCGTGCCATCACTCATCACTACTGGACTATGACAGCCATCCTTGATGCTCGCGCTATGGACCAGGAGCGCCGGGTTGTGTTTCTTGGATCGGAGCTCTTGGAGCTCAAAGCCTGTGGAGCTCAGAGCTCGGAAGTGACATTTGCATATGACCTCTGTGAGGTCACTTCCGCTTCCGTTCACGTGACCGGAACTGACCTTTGACCCCGGCGC